>JAOTQR010000011.1:14156867-14170131 GCA_025774065.1 Solanum ossicruentum | reverse complement strand
AAGCTGTTACAGAAAGATTACCCTGACGAAGATCTCTACCTTTCTTCCTGATCTCAAAAGCCTGAGCATCATTGTTATTCTGAGAAAAAAGAGCAGCCAAAGCATCCCAAATTTCCTTGGACGTTTTGAGTTTCATAAATTGTGAGCAAATACTCGATTTCATGGAGTGATAGAGTCAAGATTTAATAACTGCATCTTTAGACATCCACTTGGCAGGACTCACCTCATGCTCAGATGTAGTAGTAACATCCAAATAACCAGCAAGTTCATAAGCATGAATAGAGACCATAAAACTATCACTCCAAATATCATAATTATGATCATTCAATTTTTCAGTAGTTACTTGAAGATTTGGGGTATGGCGAAGACCACTACCAACCATTGAAGTATTTGACACACTAATCTTACTGGATTCTTCAGCCATTGAAGGAGAGAAAAAAAATAACTGACCAACTGCAAAGCCACAAATCCACAAACTGAGAGCAAGGAAGCGCGTGGAGTTGCATGGAGAAATATCAGGCGATGGAGTTTGAAGGGTTGGCCGGAAGGGGAATCCCACACTCGTCGGTGGTGGAATTTTTCCAATCGGAGGTGTGAATAGTGACGTGAAGATGAACAGTAATCTTACGGCTCTGATACCATGTAGAGAAAAAGAAAAAAGAACACAAATGATTTACGAGGTTCGGCAAATGGTGCCTACGTCCTCGGGCTAAACTCTCTCTTTTTTATTGTATATTGAGAGGTTTGGCATTAGGTCAATGTATACAAGAGCTTGGGGCTCTATATAAGGCAGCTGAATATTTACAGAATATCTGATTGGCATCATATCCCTATAATTGATCCTATAATTCTTAAATCCCTATAATTAAGGATTCTAACAAAATCCCTATAATTAAGGATTCTAACATTTAGTGTCTCGACATGATATCTATTTCGGCGAATATCTTTGAAACTTAACAAGTTTCTTGGGAATTTCAAAGAGAAAAGTGCATCTTCTATAGCAAGTTCTGTCCCCTTAGGCAGAAATATAGTAGCTTTTTTTCCTGGAGCCTTCAATCAATTTTGAATTACCAGAGATTGTAGTAACATTTGCTTTTCTTCTAAGCAAGTACGAAAAGTATTTCTCGTCTTTGAAAATGGTGTGAGTTGTTCCACTATTAATTACACAAATATCCTCACGATTAATCATTGATCGAAACAAAATTTGGGGCATATCAATATTTTCTTCAAAAACAAAACAAAGTAAACATTACTATTAAACAAAGTCATTACTTTATTTATGTACAGAAACTAGGGGAATATTAACATATCGACAAACATAAACAAACAGAAAAGAAAGTTATCTAGATTACAGAAGGCCTATCAGTGATCATTTTTCCTTTTGGGATTTCAAAAGAATCACCTACATCCAAATGCATGGGCTCAATATTATCTTCAGACATAAAATTTGCCTCTGCATTATTACCCATCTTATGTATGGGTTCAGCACTATGTTCGGAGATAAAATTTGTCTTTGGATTAGTATCGCCCTAAGGATGTCTGATAGAGCTGAACCAGATGCTTGGATGATCAACAGGGACGTGACCAGTGCCCCATTCCTCTGCATCTATGGCATATACTTTCTGAATTTTTCGTTTGCACAACCTCCCACTTTTCACCCTTCTTTTTATATTGTTGATCATTCCTTGGTGCATGACGATCATCATGATTATAATTTCTTCTATAGGTACGACCACGACTTTTTTCTTGTTGGTTATAATTTGTCTGGTTCACTTCAGGGAGTGGCATAGAACCAACGGGTCGACTCTCATGATTTTTCATCAATAGATCATTGTGTTGTTCAGTAATGAAAAGATGCGAAAGTAATTCAGAATATTTTTTAAAGACCATTCCCCGATATTGCTGCTGTAGGAGCATATTTGTGGGAGGAAATGAGGAATAAGTTTTCTCATGCTTATTACGTTTGGTGACATTTTCTCCACATAAGTTTAACTGGGATATAATTCTGTACATAGCAGAATTATATTCAGTTATACTTTTAAAGTCCATCAACCTTAAATTAAGCTAATCATGAGGCGCCTATAGAAGGATGACCAACTTCAAGTGGTCATATCTATCTTTTAGATTGTTCCATAGTATGAGGGGATCTTTAGATGAAGATATTGCATTTTTAGTCCCTCATCAACATGATGGCGGAGAAATATCATGGCCTTCGCATGGTCTTGACTAGATACCTGATTATTTTCTTTGATGGTGTCTACGAGAGTCATCGCATCCAGATGAATTTCGATATCTAATGCCCATGATGAATAGCCTTTGCCCAATATATCCAGGGCAACAAATTCAAGTTTAGTAATATTAGACATTTTTACAAAAATAAAATTTCTACCTTTTTACCTGTCTAACGTAGCTTGAACGGGCAGAGCTTCGTGCTAATAATGTGTTATAAAACTAATATTAAAAGAAATACAGAGGAAAATTACAAAATATAAAAGATGTAAAGTTGGGGATATTTCCTTTCTTAACTTTTTCCAATTTTTCCACCACATTTTATTTCTATTTATATAGGCTATTTATAGTCATATTGATATGATAACCAAGTATCCCTCTTTGCCAGCTTGCTTTGGCTAGAAGCAACGCATGGTATATGAACAATTACATACACACCTCTTGGCCACTTGGCAAGAGGTGGCATATTCACAATAATTTTGAAATTCTAAAATAGTCCAATTTTTCTCTTCATCATTTATGCAAATTTTTGCAAAACATTATTAACAAAATGGACCAAGATGATAATTTACTATGGAATATGAAATTATTATGGAGGTAACCCTCCTTGAAGAAAATCCATTTTCACAATAACAAATAAAAAATCAAATCGAATAAAATGAAGTTTTTCTAATCAAATCCTTTTTGTTAGCATAATACTTGTGTTGTTATTGTTTGGAAGCGGAAGAATGGAACAAACATGAGAATCATGGGTATGGTGATAGCGTCATCACTATGAAGGAAAACTATGAAGAACAATGTATTTTGTTAGCCTAAAGATGTAGAGGAGAAGAACAGGAAAAAGATGAAATGTGAAATGGACGAACTAAGGGATCATTTGGTTTGATTACAAGTTATGATGGGATTAGTTATGACGGTATAAGTTATGTTGTGATTAGCTATGTCAGGATTAGTTATGAGAGATAAGTTATGCTCAAATTATTTCTTACTGATTTTTTGGTTTGTGCATTGCATAAAATTTTAAGAACAAGTTGTTTGTTTACAAAAATACTCTTCACTTTATTTATTTTTTTAATATTTTCTTTGCAAGCTTTAGTTATTCATTCTTACAGATAAAGCTTTCATCTTATTTAACTTAAATATTTTTATGTATGCATCCTCATGATGGTACCATATGTATTTAAAATTGCTCTCCATTTCTAAGTTCACAGCTTTCGTGGTAGCTTGCTGATACCTTCTTCTCAGTTCCTTCTTCCATAACCAGAGCTCGGAGAAGGAAGAGATAAGAGGGCAATACAACATTCATCTTCTTTTGTTTGAAAGTAGAACTTCTATCTTAAGTTTGTTAAAAGTAAAAAAGGATCTATTATTTATATCACTACATTTAAGCACATATCACTCTTAAATTATAAAATATTAAAGTTGTCTTCAATTTAATTTAGGTATATAAAATACAAGCTTTCAAGTGACTAAAAGAATATATAATTAAAAATAAGTAATTCGGTAGTAGAGAAATCAAAATATAATAAATATAAGAACTATTTAAATAAATTCATAAATAAAAATTTTCTATTTATAGTGTGTAATTTTTCAATAGAAAAATATGAAAACTTATCATAACAATGAGTAGTGAAGGTTGTGAATGTCATTATACATGGTATTAAAAATAATGTGAATATACATGAAATCTGAAAAGAGAGATATAAAAAACATGTTACCTATTTTATCCCGAGATAAGTTATCGTGGGATATATACCACCCAAGAGGAGGGATAACTTATCCTCATACTAATTATTAATTCCGGGATAAATTATCCCAAACATGCCAACCAAACAACAAATTGAGTGACACTATAATTTTATAACAGGACAATTTGATGTTATCCTTCACACCAAACAACCCCTAAGGGTTTATTTGGGTTAAAGGAAATTGAAATTTATACAAGTGGGTCAAATAGTGGTGGAATAGATCCTGGTAATAGGTAGGAGTTTAATTAGTTAAAGTTAATTACAAGGTGACCAATAGATAAGTGATGTCATAAATGAACCTGGTAATTGGGGTTAATATTTGGATTGTTAAGATAAGGGTTGACGTCGAGGGTACTTGGGGGTTGAAAGGTAGACAAAGGGTAGCTTTATACTAATTCAAATAGTTGAAGGATATTTTAGGCCCTTTTCCGTCGTATTCATTTCACATTTATCATTTACTTATTGCCCCTTTAGGAATGTTTTGTCATGTTTTTAGTAGTTTACTATGTCGTCTTCCTTTTCTTGAATATTTGGTCATGCTTTTTTTTTGAGTCGAGGAACTATCGAGAACATCTCTACCTTCAAAGACAGGAATACTGTTTGCGTACACGCTACCCACCCAAAGCAACTTGAGGGATTACAGTGGTATGTTATTATTGCTATGATGATGACACGAGTTTAACTTAAATATATAAACATAGTCGACAAAGATTCATATAGCTGACCCCAGCTTAATTGGAAGGCATAGTTATCATATCAAACCCACAAATCAAATTGTCATGCTTCATATCCTCCATTTAAAACAAAAAGATATCTGCATTACCTGATAGTAAAACTTTTTCAGGGTTTTCCTCCCTCATATTATGGAATTCTAATGCAACCTTTGCATCGCAACCAACACCTGATTATCAATTAAAAATATTCATCAATTTCCATATCAAAAAAAGTGAGAAACTCCCTCAATATTTCTAAGCAAAACATTTGACATTTTTAAGGTCAATGGAGATGATTTACATACCACTATTATTATGACATGAAAAAGAAAAGTCAAACACACCTAGATAATTGTTCAAGAACTTTGGAGGTTGAAGCACCTCTCCCTGTTGATTCAAGACTGAAACTTTCCAACGATCAAGGATGGTTACTGCGGCTTGTTCTATATCATGCACAAGTGTGCAAAGACCTCCTTGCCTCTCAATTGAACCCAAGCCACCTCCCCAAGAAAGAACTCGAGCCAAATCATTTCCCGTCCCAGCAGGAAGTATTGCTACTGGTGGGGGTGAAACAAAGTTCTGTTTATCTATAGAATTCAAAACCCAACCAACAGTTCCATCTCCTCCACAAATGAGAATCTGGGAGTGAGGGACCCTTCTGAATAGATAAAGGCCTATTTCAGGTCCTTCTGTTGAGCTCAACTCAAAGACCTGATTAGTATATCCATGCAACATCAGATAATGAGACTCATGAACATCGTAATTGAATCTACTGAAAGGTAGACTACACTATGAGAGTTAATATTAAAATAATAAATCACCTTTTACGATATTCATTACAATGGGGAGCTATAGTCAAGCTGGCATAAGTAGAGCTCAGCAATTAGCTATTCTAAATTAAAACTCCATAAAACGGGAAAACTGAACTTCTTTCTTTTCTAATCTCTCCCTTTGCTAGATACCTCGGTAAGTAAAATTTTACAATCTTCAGGTCAATTCAACTGAAAATTAAGATTAACGAGTCTCCTGTGACAATTGCCTTATGTTATACTAGCCAGCTAAAACACCAGCCTATTTGTCTATAGGTGAAACATAATATTAATATATGTTCAATTGAAATGTTCTCAAACAGTTATTCTAATGAAGTATAGGTGATACAACCAAGGTCCAATGGCCCGCGGTTCAAAAGTAGTGTTTTTTATATGGTAAACCCTAACTTGTCAGCAAAGTCATATTCCCATGGTAGTAACATTTCTTAATATGTAAGTAACTGTTCTACTGATTCATAAATCTTCGTGCATGCATAGATAGAGGCGGACACATTTCCACGTAATTGTGCCCAAAGAGAAGTGACTAGCCAAGAGAGTTGCTCTAAACGACCTGACCTGCATAGGATTTAACAAAACGTTCAATCGCTGCCTAAGTGAGTCTCCTCGCTGAGCTCCACTTTTCTTGTTTAGAAAAACTAGCAGAGGCCTAGCATCTGGAGTCAAATCAGTCGATTCATATTTCTGTTTCATCCGTATTAACCGAGACTCATCCTTCAGATTGATCGAAGAACTCCTCTTAAAGCTGGGTATAGAAACAAGCTTTTTCGGAACACTTCCTTGCTGCTGATCTACACTCTCTCTGTATACCACCATGATAATTTTCCTCTTCCCTGTGAGTGCCATTTACATGAGAAGTATCTGTGGTGCTTTCAGCAGTTGTGCTGCCAATAGTGTCATCATTGCCTGTGTCAGCAGAGACCTCATTTCCATTTTTTTTGTTGTTCTGTTTGTGTTTGTGTTTGTATTTCTTGCTTTGGCTTCTAATACTAGCACGTACTGAAGATGCTATCTCATTGGCTCCTTGTGTGATAGAACTCAGAAGCCCACCAGAGGATGTCCAAGTTAACTCTTTAATATGAAGAGGCGATAAAATAAGCCTTCTGAAAGGGCCCAAGTCACAAATATCACCTGTTTCATTGAACATATTAGCATGGCAATCAACATGAACCAGGCACTGACACCATAAGCAACACCATACAGGGGAACCCCCAAGAAATGAACTGCTGCACGGCTCTTCACAGTAGCTGCAGAAACAGGATTCATCAGGTTGATCTGCTAACTCTGTCCACCGAACTGCCCACTGATGTACCACGTGCTTATATCCAAACATTGATACACATTTGCAATCCTTAAGAGTACTCGATGAGCAACTAAGATGAGCTGCTGCACCACAAGTGTTGCAGCAATTAAAAAAACTTTGTGATGCCACCATCGGTCCAAGAGTTTGAGATGGAGACATGGACTGTAAGCAGACACAGCAATTTAAGCTTTTCCCTCGAGATATGGATTCCAGAGTCCATGTATGAGGAGCTACAGGGACCTTATACTTGGCTTTTGGGGTTTTTCTTTGACCTAGCTATGGCTTTCATCCAACCAATGTTTACGTTCCTTCTCCATTGGCAAGCTGTATAAAAGATAGTGAGAATTCCAACTAAACCAGCAATGAAACAAGAGAGTACTAAGAACCATTTTTCAGCCGTCTCGGAGAAATTTTTCCTGATCCAGCTAGAAAGCGGAATCTCTAATTCTCCGTAGTCTTCCATTTTCCTAATACTATATTCCCATAATGTTCGCAAACATCTGCAGAACATATCCTAAAGTAACAATTAACAGCCAGAAAGGGGATTAGCCCAACAAATATAACTGCACCGTGCAACTGCTACTGAAGAAACCATTTGAAGCCTCAGAAGCTGGTTACGAGTTTCCTGTAGTCAGTTACCGTGTTTCCCCCAAGAATCACATACATTCCAATGAAGTACTCAGGTAATGGTTGTTCTACACTACAAACCTGCAATTCTGGTCATTTTGTTTTCCCTCTCAAAGGGCTTTAGACTTTTGGATGAAGTCAGAAAAGTACCCTGCAATAAGAAAAAGGATTAAGCATGGAAATAAAATAAATTAAACTAGGAAACAAATAAGGGTAATAAGGAAAGAAATTAACAAGGAAAAAATGTAGTTTAAATATAGCAACAAATAAAAGGAATAAGAAAAAGGACGTACATGGGAGGAAAGGAAATTAAACTAACAACTAATGTTATTCCTTATGTTATATCAAGGGCAATCACAACTCGTATCTAAGGACATAAGAAATAACTCGTGATACACCCTAGTGGAGTCACCATGTTGTCTCACCTCATTTTCCTTGAGTAGGACGAACCAGTACATGTCAAAACTCTTTTAGAGGTTTAAAATAGAAGGGTCGCTCCCTAACAGGTTAAGGTTCGTTACAGCACCATCTACTACTACTTATTGCAATCAACTCTGTTTTCAGCCTTAATCTCACATTCTCTTACACTTAACTTTAATTTGATTTTGTGTTGTTAATTTATCATTTATTTTTAATCCCCTACATTCAATTTGCCACCAAAATTACATGGCATACATTTTACTAACAATTTTCTTTTGTGACAAGTTAAAATTCATGGGGAACAGCTAGAACACACTGTGGAATAAAATAATCAATGGATAGATTTTCTTGTACATGATGTTCAGAGGCTTATCACTCGTGGACTACCATTATTGTTCATCACTCGGCATTTGGAATTAGTTGGTTTCTATTAATTTGACACTTCGCAACAAGGTCAGTCTCTTGGTCTCCACAAGTTTTACTTCCCTTTAAAAGTAGCGTATGTCGATTAACTTCTTTTTGATACATTTGTAGGTCACTCGTACAAGATAGCATGCCCCATTTCCTCATAAAAGATAGGTCAGGACATGTGACAACTCTTTTAGGGGTCATTTGGTAGAGTAATAAGAAAAATAACACATGCATTATCTTTATGTATTACTAGGACCTTGTTAGATACTCTATTTCAACCTATGTATAACTAATGCTACACTATATTGTGTATTAAGGTGTGTATTACTCATATCATGGATTTCTATGTATTAGTAATGCAATGGTTTCTATTTATGGGTTTTTGACATGAGGGTTCCGAGGAAACAGCCTCTCTACTTCTATGAGGTAGTGGTAAGGTTTGCATATATTCTATCCTCCCCAGACTCCACTTGTGAGATTCCACTGGGTATGTTGTTGTTGTTATAGTAGTAATGCAATGGTTTAATGCATGCATTAACATGATTAAAGACCCAATTGCCCCTCAAAACTTTTTTTTACATCTTTTCCATCATAATTGTGGAGGATATCTTTGTCAATAAATTTATGTCATGCAATGCATGCCACTTTAAATGCATCAAACCAAACAATGCATAAAAAAATTATATGTATAATTAATGCAAGCATAACTAATACATGCATTACTAATGCAAGCATTATTAATACTCTCTATTTAGCATTATTCTTATACACTCTATCAAACGACCCTTAAAGGTCTAAAATAGAAGAGCCACCACATATGACCTAACGGTTTAAGGTGCATTAGGAAACCATTACTAATAATTGCAATAAACTTTGTTAATCCACTGCACTAAAAATTAGGTAAGGGTTCAAATTACCTCAAAAGTAAAGAGTTAAGCACCTTTAAAGGTCTATAACTATTGTTCTGCGCCGGATTTAGAACTATGTGGAATAAGTGATGAAGAAGACAAAATACACAAAAATGTTAGTCGAATTTTGAATATAAAGATTAAGCAAGAATAAAACATGCTTTTTTAAAAAAATTGATTAATAATCCCCTATGTTCTTGCAACATAGCCTCCCTTTGGATAACAACATGATAAGAAGCACTCCTCCTGTTTCAATTTGTTTATCAGATTTTGACTTGGCACGGAGTTTAAAAAATAAAGAAGACTTTTGAATTGTGTGGTCTTAAATTAAAAATACATAGAATGCATCAAAATGTTCTTAAATCTTGTGATGTTAAACATGTCATGTGAAGAGTTAGAATTACGGAGTTGCCAAAAAAGGAAAGAGATATTCTTTTCAAAACAGACCAAGAAGGAAAGTGGACAAACAAATTAAAACAAAGGGAGTAGTTTATTACTCACTCCCTTCTAAAAAGAATGATGGATGATTATGAGCTAAAACAATCTACTTTTGGCTTCACTTTGGACATTGAAACCCAAGGGATACAACCATGGCACTGCACATCTTATCACATTGCAAACCTCCGCCACACCACCACCGACGAGAAAAAGTAGTGAAGGCCAAAAAATATGATCTTCAGTCTTCGATATTTCTCGTTCACAATTCCAAGTGCTATATTTGCTTCTCTAATCAAATCAAGACATTTATGGCTTTAAAAAGCATATATAAATTGATCAAGCGGGCAGATAGTAGTATCACCTAAAAAGGTATTAATCAAAACCTAAAAAGGTATTAATCAAACTGACCTCAATGACATACTAGTATGAATCCTCAATATCCATTTCACTCAGTTCAAACTATATCATTTTCCCTAGAACCAGAGTTTGTCCAAATTACTTTAATCTCTACACTATGATTAAAGTTTCCAACCAAACTCAGAAAAGAATATAAGAGAGAAACTGAGAAACACATCACGAAGTCGAAACCAAAATGGAAGATAAAAATGTTATGACAAATGGTAAGATGAAACGGCATTACCAACAACATGTCAATCCCAGAAAGTGTGTAGCGGCTTCACCAAATGAACAAAATAAGAAGAGATCGAGTGATGTCTTTTCTCTCACTCTTGTCGCTGCAAAACCCTAGCCGATAAGAATCAAAGCAAAAGTGTAGTGAAGCAAAAAAGCGAATCTGCTCTGTTCTATGCCGCTTTGAGCAAATGGAGAATTTAAATATACATATAAACATCCATTAACGTTATATTTAATGGGTTAACTTGGTGTCTTCGGTTTGCTATGCTTTATTTATTTACTAGTAAAAGGCTGTCCGGGCAACATGTTTGATTGTTTATTGGTTTGACTAAATTTAAATTTTAAATAAAAATTTTTATTCATTTTAATTTATTGGTAATTTTCCATATAAAAAAGAGGGTCTAAAATTTAGCTTTTCATATTACATGTTACCGCAAAGGTAAAACATATTTTTCTATATTTGAATCAAATAATTTGCCATATATTTAATTTAAAATCACAAAATATATATATTTGGTTAATTTTTTGGACAAATTAAATAGAAACAATTAATTAAAATGTAAATAATATTTAGTTTGGTTAAAAAGTTAATCAAGCATGAGCCCATAAATGTTTTTTTTTATCTTGATTTTTTCACAGATATATTTGTTTATATGATTTTTTAATAATTTTAAGTTACAAGTTATTACAACTTATAGTATATTTTGTGTTAATCTTAAGTAATATACATTATTAGTTTTGTTCTAATTTATGGTTTGTATTGAGAACATTGGTTAGTTAATTAGTTGGAGGTTAGTTAATTAGTTGGAGTTGGTTAGATAGGGAGGTAATTTGTTATGGGGAACTAATCCCATGTAGCAAGGTGCACAAATTATAGAGTACATATACCTCTACTGTACATACATACTTGTACACAAATACATACCACATTGTATTAGTATAAATAGAAAACGAAAAGAAGTTGCACACTAAGGCAGCCAAATTAATCAAATTCTCTCCTCAATCTTCTCTCTCGATCCCTAATCTCTCAATACTCTTCTCCAATTCACTGCATTGTTCCCAATTTATGGATTTCTTCATGGTATCAGAGCTTAGGTTCTCCATGCATCTTCGTCACTGATTTTTGGTCATAGCGACTGTCGGAGAAGATGGAGGCGACGGCGCCGACTATAGCGACTCGAGTTCCAGACGAGACTTTGGATCAAGTCTCGAAGAATTATAATCATCCACTCTACCTTCATCCATCAGACACTCCAGGTAGTGTTCTAACCTCTGTTCAGCTTACAGGAGCTGAAAATTATTCTTTGTGGAGTAGATCGATGTTGATTACCTTGCGTGCGAAGAGCAAGTTAGGGTTTTGTTCTTGGGACATGCAGAAAGACCGACTATAAAAATGAGTTGGAGGAACAATGGGAGAAGTGTAATGCATTCGTGTTGGCTTGGATTATGAACACAGTGTCCAAGGAATTGTTGAGCGGAATTGTGTACGCTTCAAATGTCGCAATGGTCTGGGCTGACTTGCGAGAAAGGTTTGATAAGGTTGATGGTTCTAGAAGTTACCAACTCCATCGAGAGATTTGCACATTAAGTCAGGGGAACATGATAGTTTCAGCCTATTTCACTAAGATGAGACTGTTGTAGGATGAGTTTGATGCCTTGGTCCCTCCACCTGCTTGCAATTGTGGGCTGCAAGTGGGTGTTCAAGATCAAGTATAAGGCTGATGGAAAGGTGGACAGGTTCAAGGCCAGATTAGTTGCCAAAGGTTATAGCCAAAGTAAGGGAATTGACTACCAGGAGACACAGTGGTAAAGATGACCATTGTGAGATCTATCATAGCCCTAGCTGCCAGCCAACATTGGAGCATCTTTCAAATGGATATCTTCAATGCTTTCCTGCAAGGAGATCTGCATGAGGAGGTATATATGGAGCTGCCAGAGGGGCTTTACAGTGAAGAGAAGGACAACAACCTTGTGTGCAGGCTTGTAAAGTCCTTATATGGACTTAAACAGGCATCTAGGCAGTGAAATGCTAAGCTAACTGAGGCTTTGCTGGGATCAGGCTACTTTCAAAGTCATTTGGATTACTCATTATTCACAAAAAGGAAGGGTAATGGTTTAGTAATAGTTCTGGTTTATGTGGATGATTTACTGATCACAGGGAATGATACAGTATTAATCCAAGATACCAAGCAAGTATTGCACCATCACTTCATGATTTAAGGACCTGGGAGAGCTCAAGTATTTCCTAGGCATAAAGTTCTTGAGATTAGCAGTAGGAATCATTATGAATCAAAGGAAATATGCCTTGGAACTGATAGCTGAAGCAGGGTTAGGAGATGTCAAGCCTAGCATGACACCTTTGGAGTGCAATCAGAGGCTCACCAGTGATGAAGTTGACCTAGAGGCCCTACATGAAGATGTTACACAGTACCAACGGCTGATTGGGAAGCTTCTATATCTCACTATCACAAGACCAGATGTTGCTTTTGCTGTCCAGCTTCTGAGTCAATTCATGCAGAAACCAAAAGTATCCCATTGGAAGGCTGCTTTGAGGGTAATCAGGTATATCAAGTTGGAGCCTGGCAAGGGGTTATTGATGAGGTCTACTCAACAACCACAGCTCACAGGGTTCTGTGATGCAGATTGGGCTGCTTGCCCAAGCACCAAAAGATCTATCACTGGCTTTATCCTAAAGTTTGGTGATTCTCTTATCTCTTGGAAGTCTAAGAAGCAGCCCACAGTCTCTAGGAGCTCCACAGAAGCAGAGTATAGGAGCTTGGCAGCCTTGATAACAGAAATTGTGTGGGTTGCCAATCTGTTCAAGGAACTAGGGGTGCAATTGAAGGAACCAGCCATCATACATTGCGACAGCAAGTCTGCTCTACAGATTGCTGCCAATCCAGTCTTCCATGAGCGTACTGAACACATAAAGATCGATTGCCACTTCATTCGCGAGAAGATCCAAAAGGGGCTCATTCACACTGTCTATATTCATACCAAAGATCAG
>JAOTQR010000011.1:14145936-14156767 GCA_025774065.1 Solanum ossicruentum | reverse complement strand
CACTATAGAAAGTACTTCCTTTTTAACAGTACTATAATTTTTTTGGGCTGAGTTCCAGACTCCGGATGTAAACCTGACAAGTTGCTCACTACTAGTTGGACTAACTTGTTGTTTAAGGATTCCTCCATATCCTATGTCATAGGCGTCTGTTTCTACAATCATAAAGGCTTCAGGATTTGATATTCTTAAACATGGGAGGTTTTGCACTAATTATTTAATCCTTTTTACACTATTGGTTTGTTCGTCACTCCAAGGTTCTGGATTTTTCTGAGTCTCTTGTAGAGAGACTTACAAATTTGTCTAATATTAGGAATAAAATCAGCTACATAATTAAGGCTTCCCAAAAACCTTTGCAATTGGATTTTATCCTTGATTTCATCAGGAAATTTATTAGAGAATTCTATGGCTCTACAAATGGATTTGTGAGATCCTTGATAAAGGCCGTGTCCTAAAATCTGATAGAAGTCTGAAAGATCTTCATCTTTTTAGCGCTTACTACTAGGCCATTAGTCTTAATAATCTTGAAGAAAGTATTAAGATGTTTGAAGTGAGAATCAATGTCCTCAGAGAAAATTAAGACATCATCTATGTAAACTATAGACATGTAGCTATAGGGATTAAAAATCTGATTCATAATATTTTGAAATCTAGAAGGGGTATTTTTTTAAGCCAAATGGTAAAACATTCCATTCGTACTGTCCAAAAGGAACATTGAATGCTATTTTATTTTTATCTTTTTCGACGACTTGAATCTGCCAAAATCCTGACTTCATGTCAAACTTGCTATAAAGGTTTGCTTTATAAATTCTTTTTAGAAGATCCCTTTTATTAGGGATCGGATGTCTAATCCATTTTAGGACAGAATTAAGAGGTTTATAGTTTATAACTAATCTGGGAGATCCTCTTTCCTTTTCAGCACTATTATTAACATAAAACGCTGAACAACTCCAAGGGGAGTTAGAATGGCGGATAATCCTATTTTTTAATATTGATTTATCTCTTTTTTGCAGATTTCCATCATTTCTTGATTCATCTGAATTGGTCTGGCTTTGGTGGGAATGTCCATTTCATCGAAGCCATTTATGTAGGGGAGTTCTACAGAATGTCTTTTTCTTTCCCAAAATGCATTAGGAAGTTCAGAGAAAATTTCTTTTCCAAAGTTATTTTGAAAGGTTTTGATCTTTGTGACCAGTCCCGAGATTTTTAAAATTTGCTTAATTTTCTCAATTTTATCTCTTCTTTTAGGAAGGATATGTGACTAGAAAGTTTATTTATTTTGAAAATCATTTTTTTCTTTTATCAAGGAGCTTTTTTCAGGAGAAAAAGTTTTTATGAAGGGGAAGAAAACCTTTTGGTCATGAATGACAGTATGAATACCATTAAAATAATCAATGTAAGGTTTTAATTAGTTAGTGAACGGTAACCCCAGAATAATATCTTTATTGATATTTTTAGTTATTACAAAATCATTTGTAAAGCAAATATTGTTATTATAAATATGAGTTTTAGAAAGTTTGTAATTAATTTTCATTCTTTCTCCTATGGTGAAGTAAAGGCGGGTAGTACTTTTCTCTAGGTACTTTAGAGGAATTAACCCTTTAATGATACAATTGCGGTCAGCACAACTATTGAGAAGGGCTACTTTGTTAATAACAAGATCTTTTCCTATAACTATTTTAATAGGAATATGTTGACTCAAGGATTTGATAGTGGATATTACAAGATTACTTTCCTGAAATGAATCAATATGTTCTTGTTCTTCTCCAGGGAAGTTAGGTTCAATTAAATCGTCATTTTTAAAGAAGATTGATTTTTGCTTCTCTTCTCTAGAGGAAGCATCTCCGAGAACCTGGTTAGCAAGAGTATTTAACTCTATGTTTCCAAATCTGGATTTGATTTCTTTGACTTCTTTTTTTTTGAAGGATAACTTCTTCTCTTAACTCATAGATGGAAGGTTCGGAAGATTTTTCAAATCTTGACATTATGTTTTTCATACTATATGGTTCAATTACCTTAGAAGAATTCTCTCCTTTGGAATTAATTATAATCGTTTTTAATCTAAGAGATACTTGACTCAAGATTCATTATCTTTAATATGAGCTATGATGTCAGAAAGGACCTCTTTAGAATCTTCTGAAATAACTTGGATAGTATTTTTCATGCAATCACAAAATACATTGTTACATGAACAATCTTCTCCAGACTGACTTTGATTAGTTTCATAGGCGACGTTGATATTTTCTTCGTCGTTGTAATCTTCCTCAGAGGAAGTGTATTCGGAGGATTCACTATCTTGAAGGATAGAAAAGTTTTTTTCTTTAGTGTCTTCATCAAGATCTAAGAGATTAATCTTTTTTTTGGAAGATTTACATTGGTTAGCACGATGACCCCTTTTTCCACAATTCCAACAAACATCTTCTTTAGATGCATGCCTTCGTTTTTTGAATTTTCTTTTAGCATGTTTCTCCTAATTTTCTTTAGAGGATTTTCTCCTAGTTTGTGGGAAGATTTTCTTGATAATTTTTATCTCTTTTCGATGGAGGTGATTCTATTTTGGTAAATTGAAAGTCTCAATAGAAGCTTCCTAATTCTTTGCTAGAAGATTTTTCATCTCTTTTAAGTTAATTTTTAAGTTTAATATCTGTACACAACTCTAGGCCGACAGTGTTAATAAAACTGGAAATATCTCCATAAGTCATTTGACTATATGGGATTTTACCTTCACATCTATCCTTAATCTTGGTTCTAGCCTTGTCTGCAAATAGTGGAGGTAGCCCGCTGATGAAATGTTCCTTCCAAAAGTCACTATCACAGTAAGGTCTAATCATAACTTTAACTAAAAAATTATCTTTATACCACTTAAAATCAGTTAATTTTGGGCAAGAAAGATTGTTAAGGATTTCTAAGCTCCTATCTTGAAATAGTTTGGGTTCTCCCACAAAATGTTTAGCTATATGGTAAAGAAGTGTAGCGCAAGCATCTTCTTTAGGTTGTTGGGTTGAGGTCTCTGTGCCACCTTCAATTTTTACAATTGCTTCAATTATAGTGGCATTGTAGATAGTGTTTTTAACATTGCCTGAGAAATAGTTATCCCACCAATGTCTAAGCATTCCCGTAAATCCTGTAGTAATCATGGTTACTGCCTCTTTGTCAGATGCTCCTCTGATTTTGTAGGTTGTTATAGCAACACCCATTTCATGGAGTTTATTGTAGATTTGGTGTTCAGCCAGACTGTCAATATTCCACTCAGTTATGCTTCTTCCTTCATGCGAAAAAGTTGAAAGAAAAGCATTCTCTTCGAATTGAGTATCTTGGAAGGATGGTCTCTTATAATAATTCTTTTGATTGTGATATCGGTTATTAGAAAGTTTAAACAGAGTATTTTCTTCTGCAAGAGTTTTTAACACTTTCTTTCTCTTTATTAGAGATGCTGAATTTGGCTAACTTTTCATTTATCTGTTCTATTATTTTTCCTGAGACTTCGAAGTCATTACTGAGTTTGGGAAACTTATCTTTTGAAAACTCTGGAGGTTTAAAGATGGGATTAGGTTCAAGGATACTGATAATACTTCTAGTCCTAGTCCTTTGAGGACCAGAAAATATAGCCCTTTCTTTGGTCTCTTCAATTTGTTGAGAGACGGTGTATAACAATCTATTGGTTACAGTCTGCAAGAGGCAAATCTGCAGTATGAGTACTAAACAAATGGTACTCCGTAAGCATAGGTCGACTGAGCTCCACAGATAAATAAGGTATAAACAACATGAAAATAAGGCAGGTATATAACACATGTAATGAAATAATAGCCAGGATAACACCTAATCAAGTATATGAGATGATGAGAAGAACAGAAGAAGCGTAACTAGAAGAATTAGGTCTACCATCTACTAGAAAGAAGGAAAGGCTATAGAATCTACTCACAAGAGAGCGAGTGACCAAAAACACCAAGGGGCTAATAACAATTGAGAACTTAGAGACTACCAACTCAACCTAAAAGTATACATACTCAACCAATGAGGGAATGAGTTACTACACAAAAAATAACACAAGCAAAAGTAGGTATTGGACAATAATAACCAAGGAACGTCCTATTCCACCAGCAATATAATCAGCAAGTAGAACCCTAGTCGGCATCCCATATATCAGGAGGACTAAGCAACAAGTAATATACTAATGATGGCGATGTATGTGAATTCATGATTCCCCTCTTACGCGTACAACCTATCTTAGCAATTATGGATAATGAGAACTCCTATTTATAGTCGTAGGCAGTGACGGATCTACGTTTAGTCAGAATGGACCCCCTTCATAAACAAATTACACTATATATATATATATATTATTAAAAGTTTAATTTATGTATATATTTTTAACATTGAACCCACTAAACGTATGACAAAGGATTAGCCCAGCGATAAGAGGATTCAGAACTAGATTATCTACATAGTCGCGGGTTCAAACCTGATTGCGAGCAATTTTTTTTTTAATCTTCGCAAGTTGGAAACTTGATTTTAAGCTTTTTAATTAAAAATAAATACAACGACATCATTTTGTAAATTTTAATGGATAATTTTTATATTTTAAATTCCTAATTAAAAATTCAACAAATAAAAAATTCCTCTTTTCTAGGGATTTCAATATTTTAATTTTTTTTCTTCAAAAGAGTCTTCCATTGTCGACCATCATTCCAACTTCCATGACCTTCCCTCTGTTGGTCTTTGGCTGCTGCTGCTGTCATCACCGGATCACCGCCTCAAAACAGAGCTAAATAGAATATACATTTTGTAGAACTCATCAAAACATCACCAATCAACAAAATTTCATCTTAACCACATAATTGGATGAATTTCAAGGCATTTAACATGAAACATTGGATCAAACACATAAGGATCATAAAAATTTATGTTCTTACGTTGGATCAACTTGTTTTTGGTCCTTACGTGTTTAATTCTTCTAAATTCTAACTAAGTTCTTACTTTACAATTCAGTTTCAATATTCATGAAAAAGTATTTTACTCAAGTATCAAAATCAAGTTTAGCTTCTCATAGTCATAGTCAATCTAACCAAGGAAAAAATGTCAATCATTCAAACGTACCATTACATTTCCTCAAGAAGTTGACTTGAGTTCTTTAAAATTTGATCTTGGTGAAAGAACCCAATATTAAATTATCATTCAAATCATTGTAATATATTAAAAGAGCATATCTTATGAATGATCCTTATCAACCTCGTTTAGATGTGTATGAGTATCCTCAAATAAATAGTTCTGGATCAATGCATCATTTAAATCGTGAATGGTTTAATGATGCATATCATGATTGGTTGGAGTATAGTGTTAGTAAAGATGCAGTCTATTGTTTATATTGTTATTTGTTTAAAAACCATAATATTCATCAAGGAGAAGGTGAGGTATTTTCAACTATAGGAATTAAGAATTGGTATAAAAAGAGTAGTCCTGACAAGCATATTGGTTTACCTAATAGCATATGTAATCAGTCAAAAGAGAAATGTCAAGATTTATTACTACAACAACAGTCTATTCAATTTGCATTTGAAAGGCAATTGAATAAACTTAAGTATGGATATTGGATCTTCTTATGTGCTTCGATTGATGTAGTAAGACTTCTCGTGATTTAGGGATTTGCATTTTGAGGTCATGATGAATCCAAATCATCAGTAGTGGTAACTTTCTTGAAATTCTCTCATGGTAAGCAAAGAAGTGTGATAAAATTTGTGATTATGTATTAGAATATGCTCCTCAAGATGATCAAATGAATTCTCCCATGATTCAAAAAAAATTGTGAGAGCATATAAGGTAGAGACTGTGAAAGGTATTCTTGAGGAATTAAATGGTGATTACTTTGCCTTATTAGTTTATGAATCCTTTGTTGTGTTCACAAAAGGAGCAAATGACTATTGTATTTTGATATATTGATAAAAAAAGATTTGTGATGGAGCAACTTACTGACATTATTCATGTTCAAAATACTAATGCATTATCCTTAAAGAGTGCAACTATTAATTTACTTGCTCAATAGTATTTGAGTCTATCATATATGCGTGTACAGTGCTCTTATAGGGAAAGTAATATGTAAGGTGAGATCAATGACCTTAAAATATTGATTACGCAAGAAAGTAGATTGACTCATTCCATTCATTGTTTCGCTCATCAACTTCAACTAACTCTTGTTGGAGTCTCTAAAAATGTGTTGAAATGGAAAACTTGTAGTATTGATCTCGAATATTCTAAATGTGTTGGGATCTTCTTTTAGCGTATGGATGAACTTCTAGATTCTCAGAAAGAAAAAATTCAAGAGCCCTTAGAGTTGGGTGAACTTACAAGCGGTGGGGGTTTGAACCAACAACTTGAACTTTCAAAAACTTGTGATACTCATTGGGGATCTCATTATTAATTCTTTAACAATTTTATTCTCATGTTTGACTCTATTCTTGATGTTCTTGAATCACTTGCTCTTGATGCATGAAATGTGGATGAAAGAGCTGAGGCAATGGGACATCTCGATTCTTGTCAAATATTTGAGGTTGCATTTATGTTGCATTTGATGAGAGATGTCTTAGCAATCATAAATGAGCTTAATAAATGCTTATAAAAAAGAGAGTAAGATGTTGCAAATGTCATGCTACTTGCTGAAGTAGCAAAGAGAATATTGTAAGTTCTAAGGGATGATATTTTGATACCTAACTTTGAGGAGCCATATGTTAGCTCTTTAAGATCCCGACAAAAAATTTTCAATTGTACAATCTTACATCATATCGTGTTAAAGTGTTTTGCAATATTATTGATTAGCAACTTCAATAACTTAATGATCATTTTAATAAGGTGACTAGTGAGTTGCTACATGGAATTACTTGTTTAAATCCAATTGACTCTTTTTCAAGTTTTGACATAAAAAATGTTATGAGAATTAAAAAATTGTACTCGAATGACTTTCATCAATTTAATATGAATACTCTTGAGAATCAACTTGCAAGTTATATTATTGATGTGTCTGATGTTGATGAAAAGTTCTCTGATCTAGATGAGTTTTGTGATCTTCGCAAAAGATTAGTCTAGACAAAGAAACATTTAAATTATCCTCTAGTATTCCTTTTAGTGAAATTTGCTCTATTTCTACCTATTGCCAGGCATCCGCTGAAAGAGCTTTTTTGTCAATGAAGCTTATCAAAAATGACTTGTGGAGTCAAATGAGAAATGACTTTTCAGTGGTTGGTTGGTGCCTTATTTAGGAAAAGATGTTTTTGATAGTATTTCTAATGATGCTATAATTAAGACATTTCACGATATGAAATCTCGTATAGTACAATTGTAATAATATATGTAGTTGCATTTTTCCATTATAAAACTATGTTTTGATAGGCTTCTTAGCATGATTATGCTTTAATTCTCCTTTTTAAAGTGATGTAATTATCACTATGTTTTGTAATACATGCAAGAGAAATGTGATGATTTTTGTTGTTCATGGTGTTTAATATTATTTTGAAGTTATTTGATGTTAAAAACTAATTCATTTTTACAGAAAAAGAAAGTTTTTACATTGATTAGGTCTTTATTGTCAAATCTTTTTAATGTAAAAGTTGTTACTTGCTCTTTGTTTGCACTTTCAGGAGATGAAAAGAGTTCAAAGAAAATGAAAGAATTTATAGAAAGACCCTTTGCTTCTTGCAAATCAGGTATATTCGAATATGACTTGTGTTACTTAGTATCTTTTCATATATGTACTTTAAGCTTGTTCCTTAAGCGTTTTTCTCCCCATGTTTGCATTTTATGTTTGATCTATTTATGTTTTTAGATATGTATGCTTTAAATTAAATATTTCTTATCTGATTCGTTCATGTACAACTTGATTCATTTTTCTATGAATATTCTTAGTATGTTTAATTTTTTTGATCCCCCTGATGGAAATCCTACCTCTGCCAATGGTTGTAGGTAGTGGTGTACCTCTATAATTTGATTGGTCAGTTTGAGCTAATCAATCAAATTTTTCTGCTGAAAAATTCTAATTTAATTGGTTAGAACATATCACATACTGTAATGACCTCAATAATCATTTTTATAAATTTTTTAAATAAATTACTAGTTTACCCTTTCATTAGTAGTTCAGAGTCTTAATTGGCTCATTTGTGATAGGTTTTGACTTTTCGTTAAAGAGTTGATGGTTGTAGAAGCTTTTGAATTCTAGCACTTCTTTTATTGTAAAAGTGAATTTTGAGATCATTTGGAGTTCCAAATCTCGAAATGGATAGTTATGAAACGTGAAAATTGGTTTAGGAGAGGTGTTGGAATCAAATTTAGTGTTGTTTCGTCGGTTTGAAGTCCTAACTTGAAGATTTGATTGAAATTTGATAAAGATTTGAGTTTACTCAACGTTTTGAGTTTGGATGCTCAGATAGAAATTCTGGCGATTTCATTGGATTTAGGAGGTGATTTTAGGCCTAATAGAAGTTTTATCATATTTTTTGAAAGTTTGAAAGTTTTGTGTGTGTGTTGATCGTTTTGAGCCTTAAAGTCGATTTTGTTGTTATTTATTAGATTTCGGGTTAAGGAGATTTTGAATTCGATTTTTGATTATTTCATTGGTTCCGAGACACGCTTTACAATTAATTCACATTATTGGTTCATGTTTATAGTATTTGGGAGGAGTTTCGAGGGTTCAAAATATGTTTTGAATAATGTTGGTACAAGCTGACCACAGTCAATGTGCGGTCAACTGTGATGCCCAGTAAAATTACCGAAATTCACCTAGAGGAGGAACGTACACATAACGCATCTTTTCATGTTTCATTTGCAAATTCAAGACCAAATTTGCAATCAACACAAAAATTTGAGTGAAAAATGGTCTCGTTCGATTTTTAGAGCAACTGGATCAAAAAATAATTTTTCTATCCAAAAATCAAAATAGCATTAGTGCGTCAGGGCTACGCGCGCCTGAGTGAAGACCAACACTTATACTTTTTAAATTTTTTTGACAGGATCGAAACACTTTTGGACAAAAATATACACAGGTGTGCCTAGTCTGCAACACGGACTGGGTATTTAATAGTGTAATTTTTTTCGTGAGGGGTATTCTAGACTTTTTTAATCCCTCATAAACATAAACCATGTTAATTTAAGTCATTTTATAATCAAAAAAGAGCTTTCAAAACATAATTCTGAGCCCCCAAAACACACAAACTAGGTTAGAGTTCTTGAAGAGGAAAGAGAAAAAGGAAGGGTTTCCGAGTACAAGGTCGAAGTTTCTTCAATTCCAGGTAAGTAAGGGTACCTAAAGTGTTGGAATACATTCATCCACTCGCCCCTTCATTTACTTGAGTTAAAATCATGAGTATAAATCACATATTTTAGATCCCATGGCCCTTGAGTTCTAAATTCTTGAACATGATTGAGTTTCTTGAATATATTTGAGATAATTTATGAGTTGCATCATTTTTACTATGAATTATAGATGTATTTCGTATGCTTGATACGTTAACCCTAAACTTAGTAGTTTCCTTGCTTACTGATTAAATTGAAATTATGAATCTAACCTTCTAAACCAAGTAATGTGAACCTGAAAAGTATGTTTTCTTGCTTATATATACATGTAATGAATATCTATTATGCCTTATGTGTTGAGCATTGATGATGTGATGTCACTTGGCAGTAATTTGTGATAGTCTTGCATGATGTGAGTTAGAGTCTTGAGTTGCATTGTATGAATAATGGTCATCAGTTATTGAGTTGTTGAGAAACTGAATTGAATATTTAAGAAATGAGTTGAGTTAAATGAGATGAGTTAAAGAGTTAAGCTTGAGCTAAATTTCATGAACATGTTATAGTCTTGGAAGGAGTACTGAGCACCAAGTTGCGTGATTGAGCACCACCCCAGAACTACATTTCTAGCGTAGCATGGTCACACAGGGAAATTCTGGTGGCTCGAGTCCCCATAGAGGGACAAGCTCTTAGGATCCGAGAGAGAGAGAGAGAGAGAGAGAGAGAGAGAGAGAGAGAGAGTGGTAGAGGTTGATGTCCTATTCCTTGGCAAGTTTAGGGCGGGTGTCGTAATGACGTCTTTTCATTGTACATCACAAAAACTCATGGTGGTGGAGAGTTATGTTGGTTAGAGAAACTTCCAAGCAACACTTGAGTTGAGAATATCATGACTTTTATTTGAGATGTATTAAACATGGAGTTAAATTTTCAAAGCATGTTTCAAAACTTTAAGCTTGCATCATATATCTGAGTTGAGTTATGAGATGAGGAGTTGAGTCCTGAGTCGAGTCGTTTGATTTAGTTGAGCCTTAATTGTTCCTTGAGCTATTTTACATGCCATACATTCCACGTAGTGATGCCACTCGGCCTTGCATCATTTCATGATGCAGATATAGGAGATAGAAGATTTTAGTAGATACACTATTGAGGTGCAGAGTTCTCAAGTTCTAGAGATTTGGTGAGCGCTCCTTGCTATCTGGAGGAGCCTGTCCTTATTTCATTCGGTTTTTTTATTTACTTTGAGTTAGATAGCCATGGCCAGTCATGGTACCTTTTAGACGTTTAGAGTAGAGGCTTCGTAGACCTAGAGTGGAGTATTATTGAGTATTTTACTTTCAGACCTGACGTATTTTGAAAACTATTTATGATGTCTCTATCTTTTCTCTAAATATTCTCATTAAGTATCCTTCCGCTGTTGAGTAATATGTGATAGGCCACTGTCAAGACCCAACCCAGGGGTCGTGATTAGTGCTGATTGGGCACCCAAACAACACCAAACCGAATTTACAGTCATATTAGCTAAGGAATTTATCGAAATTTCGGCAGAGTTTCCTCTGTTTTA
>JAOTQR010000011.1:14129377-14139833 GCA_025774065.1 Solanum ossicruentum | reverse complement strand
ATTCATAGTTTAGATTTCATGGTTGCACGTTCATTTTCTTATAGTATACCATAAGAAGCAAAATTACAATTTTAATTCAGAATTACTACTTACCTTTTGAAATTTTAATCGATGAGGCGGAAAACAAAGCCTAAACCCTCAACATAATAATAGCCTACATGTCTTTTTTTTTGGGGGGGTTAAAAACGAACTATGTACTATCTTATTTTAACATTCCCTGATATGCTATTGTAGCATGGAAGTTAAGGATTGGAAAACGACTTCATCACACGGTATGATAATACCCCTGTCATGATCAAAGCCAAATTCTTCTTCAGCGAGACGGAGAAGGCATTGAAACTCAGGGTTAGTCAAGAAAGAAATAGGTGTGATGTATCGTGTTCGATTTTCTCCTACGTAGACAACAAAATGACCTTTTGGAACGTCACTTGGATGCTCACATTCCTCGTCGTTGCCATGTTGCATTCCCAAATTCGAACAACTTTTCAACATTTGCTTAAGCACTACCACTTGTGAAAACTTGTTTGTTTTTGTGATAGCCATTTCCTTGATACTAAGAAGTTGCAAATGAAAAGAAAGTTGAGACCTTTGGGAGGAATCAAAGCTTAACTTGATATACACAATGCATTTGTATGTGCAAAATAATTTAATATGTGTAAATAATTGATCCAAAATTCAATTTATAAAAGCAAAAGTAAATAAAATTCATATACTAAAAATTTTCGTTCTAGCTCCATATATAGAGGGGGGGGGGGGGGGGTTTGTGTCCCAAAATAGTGATGTATAAATAGAGTAATACTTCTAGAATATTTTTTAGGCATGGCTCTATTGGGACGGATTTACATTCACTCAAGGATGGTCAGATGAACACCCTTTATCGAAATTTTTTGTCGAATATATAAGTTAAATATAGATATTTTGATACGTATATATCAATTGTTGAACATAATTAATATAAAAATCACTCACTCATCTTCTAAAAATATGAATACTTTTAATGATTGTTTGTGCATGTTCGTGAAGGACAAGGGGGGGGGGGGGGGGTTGGACAAAACTCATTGGAGTTTACATTTATATGTTTGCCGTCCTATTGACAAATGCGCCCAAAACACTTTGTCATTCTTTTGTTATATACTCAGACATTTATAAATTTCTTTATTTTCTTTTGTTATATGCTCAGACATTTATTTAACAATCTTCTTCCACTTTATAGTAACACTTCACTAGGAAAATTATATCTTTTGGTGGAATTGATTTTTCATTGATGTTATATGCTCTCCAATAATACATTTCAAGTGTAGGTTTTAGAAAGTTGAATTTGATCTTTATTTTGAGGGCCATAAGCATGGCTTTTATTGCGTAAGGTTGGTTGCAAGTTTTCAGCATCAAAGACTTTAATGCTATTTGTTTCTATTTCCATCATTTTACCTCAACTTGTGATGGAATTTTCTTTTCCAAATTTATAAATGTATCGCGCCGTTTATATATATAGTAGATATTGGCGATCGCTCTAGCGCAGACTCAATAATTGTTATTTTTGTGTCTCAATTTATGGGATATAAATAGAATTTATCAACTATCATTATTTATAGTATGTTTTATACTCATCTAGACTCATAGTAATTTTTATATAGTTTCCTAATTAAATAATACATATTATTTCTTCTGTCCCCTTTTATATGACACCCAGGCATGTCGTTCAATAGTTGTCTGCTTCAGCTGCTCCGTAGCCTCTTCTATATATCAGGAATATTACTGTTGTTAATTATGTAGATTTGTGATAATTTTTACGTAGTTTCCTAATTAAATAATATATGTTACTTCTTTTGTCCCCTTTTATGTGATGTTGATAGATTAATTCAATAATTATTTAAAATTCGTATTTATTTTTAAAAAAATTGAAACTGTCAAATATTATAATTTACAGTATTTTTTATACTTATCTAGATTTATGGTCATTTTTACGTAGATTCCTAATTAAATAATATACGGTATTTCTTCTGTTCCAATTTTATGTGATGTCGATAAATTAATTCCAATAATTAACTGAATTTTTTATTTGTTTTTAAAAAATTTTAAAATCAAGCAGCTGAATCAAGCACGTCAATGGGTAGCTGCCTGCTTACGTAAGTAGCTGAAGCAGACATGTCGTCCAACAGTTGTCTGCTTCAAATGCTTCAAAAATTTTAAAATCAAGTAGTCGAAGCATGCACATCAATAGACATCTGTCTATTTAAACTGAAAGCTAAAACATACATGTCACCCAACAACTACCTGCTTAAGCAGGTAGTTGAAGCAAGCATGTCATCTAACAACAGTCTGCCTGATTATTGTTGTAGCCTGTTATATATATATAGTAAAAGTAAATATTCTTTTTTTTTTGTTTAGATTTGTGTTGTTCTTCCTTTTTTTTCATCTTTTATTTCTCTTCTTCTTGTTTGTATTTTTTTTATTGGTAGTTTATGTATATTTCCTTTTATTAATTTATTTGGCGTGTAGTCTGTTTTTTAAAAAATCCTTTCTTTTTTAAGTAAGTTTTTTATTACAATTTTTCACATAACATATATAAAGTCACAAGTTTAAAGATATATATATATATAAAATTCAAGATCACTAAATTTAAAAACTTTTCTTATTTTCTTAAATTTCGTATCAACTGAAGAAAAAAAATCAAACAAATCAAACCGATGAGTATATAATTATACACTTTTAGCTAGGCTTTTTAATAGTAATAATCATCTTTAACCATTCCTCAAAAGGGATAATGTTTCGCGGCCATCAAAGTACATTAGAATTGTACAGTGACTTTTTCACCATTGATAGATAAATCTTAAATTTCAAATCACTTGTATATATTCTCGGACAAAATGAAAAAGATTGTAATAACATTGAAGGTCATTTTTGCAAATTTTTAGAAAATTATTATTTTGTCCCTCTTGATAGTTGCTCCAAGTCATGTTTAGTTAGGTTGTGAGGTTGGTTTCGGAGTTCTATGAATAATTGAGAAATTTAGAGGTTTTTGGATTTTGGAGGCTTTAAGTTGTTCAAAAGTGATTTTTTTCGTATCAGTCAAAGCTACGAGTCTTGAAATAGAATTTTATCGATTTCATTAGCTCTAGAATGTATAATTTGGTCTAAGAGTATCTCATTTTCTATTTTGGAGAGATTTCGTGAATTTGAGGTCCAAAGTAGAAAATTTAAGTTATTTTGGACCAAGAATTGGCTTTGGTTAATAATATTCAAAGTTCAAACACTCGAAATAAACTTTTGAGGTATTTTTAGGCCTAGAAAGAGCATGAGTGTAATTTTTGGAGGTTCTGCGAACATTTAGTCTTTTTCAATCTTATGTTAGTTTAGTTGAAACTAAATAAATTATGGATCAAGGAGGCCTTGAATATGTGTTTCAACATTTTCATTAAGTTTGAAGCATTGAATATAGTAGGATGGCATATTTGATTTACGTATTAGGAGTTCTAAAAAAATTTCAAGGATCCATTTAGGCAATTTTGTGTTCTGAGTGTTTGTTGTGTTGTTGTGGTCTGTTTCCAGGTGACCTCTTTTTCGCAATCGAGACCCTCTAGGTAAAATGGTGTAGAATGCGTATCACTCCTCTTTGCGATTGCATGGGTCCTGACCGTGATCGCGAAGGTCATTCAGGAGGGTTGACCAGTCTTTCTCTTCGGAATCATGTTTGTTTTTTATTGCGAACGTGATGATAAAATTATCTGAACAGTGATTTTTTCAAAAAAAAAACTGAAGTTTCACCTTGGTTCACTGTTTTTAGACTTTCAGAGCTCGATAAGAGCGATTTCAAAAAGAACGGTTTAGTAAGCAGTTTTAACTTAGATTTTTCATTACCAACTAATTATTTTATGATTTTAACCTTTAATTCTTCATTTTGAACCTCAAGTTTATGGATTTTCCTAATAACATGAGTTTCCTAGTTAATTGATGATAATGGACCAATTTCAACTTCATTTTCGAAATGATTTCTCGTTGGTTTTCATGTATAACATAATTATGCATAGATTTTTTAGATTACTCCTACATTCTTGGGATTGAATTTTTGGATTGTTTTGGACCTGGTCTTCAAAACATATGAATTCAATGTTATTAGTCTTTTTTGATTTGGAGGCCCGTCAGAAATGAAAGATCCAAATTATGAAATAGTTATTTGCTTAAATTGAGGTAAGTGGACTTCTTGACACTTTGTTAAGTATATAAAACTTTGTATTTTTCTCATTCTATGTTGGAGAGTAATGAGCCTTGTTGAAGGATTAATATTATAGATACACGTCCATATTAAATGAGTCTACTAATTCGAAAAAAGGAGAACAAAGAGGCAACATGATAATATAATCATGCATGATATATTGTGGACGATTTGAGCCACTTGTTCTATCCCTTGTTAATAATGAACATGACTTTATTGATATGGATTGTGATTTGAGATTAATAATTCTTATTTTCTCATTCATACATATGAATAAGCAATACTTGCACCTAAAATGATGGAACACCTTGCAATCATTTAAAATTTACTAAATATAAATTTTAAAATGATTCGAATTATATTAAATTCATGAATATATTAGTCCAAATAAATATTATAGATTAATATAATTGGGCTAATTATTTAAGTACAATAAATACGAATTTAATTAAGATCCAAGTTAATTGATTTGGGCTACAATAAATGAGTCCAATTTAATAAATCCAATATTATTTCATCCTAGAGGCCCATCTTGGCGCCACGTGCGAAATGACGTGGCACACCAAGTCAAACAAAGAAGCGAATAAGATCATGTCATCTGTCAAAATAACAAGTTCATTTTATTAAAACTCAATATATCATGTCACTTAAATCTGATTGGCTAAAGGAAAGTTTTCCCAAGTATAATTTCTATATTCTATAACTATAAATAGGGGTTCTTATAATTCAAAGGAGGATAAAGAATTCTAACAAAAAGTTAGAGAGAATTCATGGATCAAACGCTACAAATTTCTCTACAAGTTCAAGACAAACGACATTCAAGCATTCAAGTTCAACGACAAGCTTAAATTCCCTTGAACTCAAGTTCAAGCTCAAAAAATTCAAGTTTTAAGATCAAGATCAAGAATAAATCCAAAATTCTTCAAGATCAAGAACAAATTCAATGTTCAAGAACAAATTTCAAATTCAAGATCTAGTTCGAGAGCCTTTGAATTTACACTTGAAAAGGCGAATCAGAGGATTTATACAGATTGTAACACTCACATACTTGAAATCAAATACTATAGTTGTTGCAATATTTTTGTTTGATTATTATTTTCTCAACGCGAATCTTATTGTCTACAAATTCTATCATGCTCAGTAGGAGAAGCTCTACCTCTCATCTCAACTTTGCATCAAAGAACATTCAAATGGCTTCCAAGAAGATCAACTCCCAATCAACTTTCTCATATATATATATATATTAGTTTTCCAAGTTGAGGGGTGTTTGTAAGCCATGTGTAGCGCGTGAATGACACATTTTTGTGTATGAGTGTATTTAAGCTTAGTTCGTCAAGTTAGAGGGTATTATTAAGTTTATCAGTAATTTAGGAACGAAACTAATAATTAGTGTCAAATTTAAGGATGTTTTTAGTACTTCTCTTTAAATTTAACCACATCCTTTTCTCGATAAGAAGGTATAGGTTTGAACATTGAATTTACGTGAGAAATGATGGGTAATGGACAGAATAATCAACTTTTTAAAGCATTTATCGGTACCGATGGACTGGATTCCATATTGTCTAATGCACTTTGTTCATTTCATTTTAGTTATCATGATAAGATTTAACATAATTTTTTTAAAAAAAATAAAATTAAAAGTATTATTTGACTAATATATTCTTTTTATAATTTGTTGGAAGTGGAGCGAGAGCAGAAGTATGTATAAAGTGAGAAATTTGTGAATATGAAAAAATGAATGCAAGATAAGTAACAAAATGAGGAACACACACATGATGGATAATATATATATATATATTATGAGAGTATTATAATATACCAAGAATTAAGGTAGTAAGAGAAATAACAAACTCTCACAATATACAACTAAGAAATTGTGTGAAGGAGAATATGAGAGAGTATGAAAGATAGTTATAAAAGGAAGCTCTTTGTATTGATGTTTTTGTTTGATTATAAATGAGGTAGGACTCTCCTATTTATACTTGTTTAGGGATAAATATCTCATGATGCTTATCCTTATAATTCTAGATTATTCTCTATCTTCTACATTCTAGAAATGTCTTTTACAAAATATCTTCAAATACTTATTCAAGATATATCTAGAATTTGGGTCACATTGTTATACCATAAATTGGGCCATTGTTATGCCATAAATGGGGTCACACTTAACAATCTCCACCTTGGCACAAGTTTTTGGCATTCTTCTCGTATGAACCTCAAATGACTTGGTATATGAGAAGACCAACTAAGTCTAAACAATATAATGATCAAACTTAGTCATTGGGAGTGTCTTAGTAAGTATATCTGTCGGGTTTTCTGAAATATGAACCTTTTTAACAGTGATTTCTCCTTCTGTAATTGTCTATCTGACAAAGTGATATCTGATTAAAATGTTCTCGGTCTCGGATTGATAGGCATAATTTTTGGTGAGAAATATAGTACTTTGGCTATCAGAAAACACATTAGTTATACCTTGCGAAACAGTAAGATCCATGACAAGATCGCACAACCATATTGCCTCCTGTATACCTTTTATAGTTGCAACGTATTATCTATTAGTTGTAGATAGAGCAGCTCTAGATTGTAAAGAGGCCTTCCAGCTTATTGCACCGGAACATAAGGTGAATATATAACTTGAAAGTGATCGTCTTCGATCTAGATCTCCAGTATAGTCACAGTCAACGAACCCAACAATATCAATTGAAGATTTTTGAGTTCTATCAAAGAAAAAACTATGTTAGAGCTGTTTATGAATGCCTTCATGGTGGACTTGATTCTACCAAAGATTATGAGAACTAAACTCACAACCATTTATACGTTGGAGAGATCATTTCTGCGTTTGTGTTGAAGCACTTTTTAAAGCACAGACTGAAACAAGTGAAATCAAAGAATATTACTTGAATGCTACTACAGGTACATACGAAGAAATGATCAAAAGAGCTATATTTGCTAGAGAATTGAGCATTCTGATCGTAATGCATGACGTGTCTTTTAGACAAAGAAATATCCACTTGACAGCATTCAAATGCTCTTTACCTAGGTTGTGCATATGTCGCTAACCATACTTATTGCATATGCAAGATCAGGTATAGTGCATATTATGGCATACAGAAGGCTCCCAACTGCACTAATATAAGGAGTGCTAGCTATTTTTTCTTCTCTTCCTTTGTTCTTGGACAATTTGTATATGATAGTTTAAAATAGGCAGCAAGAGGAGTGGAGACAGACTTACAATTTTTCATGCTGAATTTATCAATGATCTTCTCAATGTACTTTATTTGTGATAGAAATAATTTTTCAGCTTGTCTATCTCTATGTATTTCCATACCAAGAATCTTTCGTGCTGCACCAAGATCTTTCATCTCAAACTCTTTGTTGAGTTGAGATTTCAAGTTGTTAATGAGCGACATGTCACAAGATACAATAAGCATGTCGTCCACATACAACAATAAATAGATATAAACACCATCAACCTTCTTAAAGTAAACGTAGTGGTCATACTGACCATGTATGTAGTCGTGTCTGACCATGAATGAATCACATTTCTTCTACCATTGTCTGGGAGCTTGCTTAAGGCTATATAATGATTTCTTCAAGTGACAAACAAGTTTTTCTTTCCCAGGCTCAGCAAATCCCTCTGGTTACTTCAGATAAATTTCTTCTTCAAGTTCTCTATGAAGAAAAGTAGTTTTGACATCGAGTTGCTCTAACTCCATGTCAAACATGGTAACCAAAGAAACAAGGACTCTAATAGAGGAATAATGAACAATGGGAGAAAATATTTCATTTGAGTCAATACCTTCTCTTTGATTGCAGCCTTTAACTATAAGACATGCCTTCCATCTTGCAAGTTCAACTCCTGGGATACCTTCTTTTAACTTTTAAAGCCATTTGCAAGTAAGTGTCTTTCGGCATAGAGGAAGCTCGACCAGATCCCAAGTATCATTCTTCCGGAGGCTTTTCATTTCCTCATTCATTGTCACAAACCACTGAGATGAGTTATGACAAGAAATAGCTTCGAAATAAGATGATGGTTCCACTCCAATCGGAGTTTCTTCACCAACTGAGAGTGCATAAGAAACATGTTCATATTCAAGGTATTTTGTAGATTTTGTGATTGTCCTTTTTGAACGATCCCTGGCAAGATGATAATTCGGATGCTATGAACCTTTTGGCTGATCAGTTGGTAATAGTGTCATGTATCTCTTGATGTACTTCATGACTGTACTAAGAGTGTTGAGTGTCTGAGGAAGAGATATCATTAATCATAGGAGATTGACTTCTAGCTCTAGCTCCACCTTCTCACCAACACCTTCCTAATCATCTGTATTAGAAGAAACAGAAGACTTCGAACCAAAGGATATTATTATAGGATTTTTATTGAAGGTGACGTCTCTACTAAGAATGATCTTCTTATTCTTAGGACATCACAATCTATAGCCTTTAGATGCTGAAGAATAACCAATGAAATGCATTTTTATAACTCTTGGAGCTAATTTTTCATCATAATATGAGCACAAGCAGTACACCCAAATACTTTAAGGAAAGAATAGTTGATGGGTGTACCTGACCATACCTACTCTAGAATCTTAAAGTTAATTACAGTGTGTGGAGATCGATTGATTACATATGCTGCTGTAGAACAGACTTCAGTCCATAGATCCCATTGATGCCACAAATGAGCATTGAAAAGCATGCAACGAGCTCTCTCCAGAAGAGTTCGATTTCAGTATTCTGCAACACCATTTTATTGAGGTCTTCCGGGAAGTGTTTTATGTCTGGTAATACCGACTTGTGCACAGAACTCTACGAAGTCTCCATCACATAACTCCAATCCTCGATTTGTCCTCAGCTTCTTCACCTTTCTCCCTGTCTATTTTCAACAAGAATTTTCCACCTTTTAAAGGCAGACAAATCTTTATTTTTTTATGCCTTAAGAAAAAAGTTTAGACTTTACAAGAGAAATCATCAATGATAGTCATCATAAAGCACTTGCCAGAGTAAGTTGGGACTCTAAAAGGTCCCCACATATCAGAGTGGACATAATTGAGTGTACCTTTAGAGTTATGAGTGACAGTAGAAAAACTTACTTTCTTTTGTTTCCCATAAATGCAGTGCTCACAGAAATCAAGCTTAGCCGTTCTGGGTGACCCTAGAAGATCACGTCTGTTCAGGATATCCATGCCTTTCTCGCTCGTATGAATAAAACACATGTGCTAAAGATGAGTGTGATTAGCATTAGAAAGAGAGGATCAAATGGCTACAGAATCTGTCACTATATGTCCTTGTAAAATATACAGACTTCCATCTTTAATAGCCTTTAGGAAGATCAGGGCACCTTTGGAGACTTTCAGAACTCCACCTTCAGCTGAGAATTTATAGCCAAGTTTCTCCAGAGTACCTAGTGATATCAAATTTTGTTTCAAATCGGGAACATGTTGAACCTTAGTTAATGTTTGGATAATACCATCATGTGTCTTGATTTTAATTGAACCTATCCCAACAGCCTTGCATGGGGAATCATTCCCCATCAAGACAGTGCCACAATCAACGGATTCATAAGTGGTAAACCAGTCATTGTGAGGACATATATGATAGGTGTAACTAAAAATAAAGACCCATTCATTAAGACTCTTCTTAGAAGAAGATACGAGTAACACTAGGTCACCTTCTGAGTCTGTTTCAATGAAATTGGCTTGACATTTTTTTGAGCTTGTTTCTATTTTTCTTCCTTTTCTTTCTTATTTTTTAATTTATAACATTCAGAAATTTTATGTCCTGGCTTCTTACAATAGCGACAAGTTGTGTTAGCTTTATGTCCCCTTGATTTGGATCTTGAATTTCTTTTATGATTAAGTCCTCCTTCTTACATTAAGTCCTTTAGCTTTATCTTCATAATATACTTCAAGGTCAAATTTTTCTTAGAAAGAAGGGATGCTTTAACATATTCAAATGTTAAAGTATCATAATTGCCATATAGAATTATTTCGTTGAAGTGTTTATATGTCACAACCCAAAATTCAGGCGTGATGGCACTCACCTAACCCACTAAGGCGAGTTAGCATAACACTTACTAATCCAAATATAACAATAATTGCGAAAGATGAACAGACAAATACAATATTTAATCATATTAATACCAAACTACAACTATCCCAAGGACTGGTGTCATATGTACAAGCCTCTAAATATAGAATTCTCGAATAAAATACATGTCTCAAATGTCTAGTTCTCAAATAGAAC
>JAOTQR010000011.1:14109456-14120393 GCA_025774065.1 Solanum ossicruentum | reverse complement strand
TAGTGTAAACTTTAGCACCCATAAATTCTAAAGCACATGTAACAACAATTCCATACGTAAAAGGAGAACACATGACCCAAGAAGCAACCAAGCCACTAATAAGTGCCATGTCCATCAAGAGACAAACTTCATGCTTGTTATAGACCTTGTGGAGCCATGCATAAACTACCAAAAAATAAGTAGAGAGAAAACTACTATTCGGAAACATATCATCAGTAGAACCACAAAATGGAGAATATCATGTATACCAGGATCAAACGGACGATTTGCAATGAGAGAGACAACGAAACCTGGTGAAGAATAAGAATAAAGTTGACGAGCCATGCTCCAACCAGAATCGTTGTTCGGTAAAAGGCTGTATAGAGCCTTTGTGAAAACAATGCACATAAAATAAGAAGGAGAAATCAATACCATCACTTTGTTCTGCCTTCGTGCAGCCCTCAAATGGTTACCAATTAACCACTTCCAAATCTTGCACAAAAACATTGTTGACACAGTTACTTCAGAGATTTATTTTAAGTATATATAATAAATAACAGTAGGATCTAAACAACCAGCAATATGGATCTTGCTTGCAAGAATTTCCACTCAACAAAGATGCTACCGATGTAACAATCTTGAATCGATTGAGGATCCTGCTTAGGTGAGGCAAGCTGCTGGTCAGTTCTCTGCAGTGTAAGCTCTTCATCTAGATATAACCGCTGGCAAAATATGTGCACTATCTTACCAAATAACAGAGCAAATATGTCATAATCAAGATAAGATCAGGATCAAAGACAAGATACTATGAAGTTGGCTTTGATATATGACTACACCAAATAGAGCGAACAAAAGCACATCATCGTGGTTGACCAAAATATTGGGAAACCGCTCTGAGTATTGTGCAACACATGTCACAAGCAACCCTTGTATTTTCTCCTCCCTGCCAAACTCTCTCGATTTACACAAAAAGATATGAAGGTTTTGCTCTTGCCAGGTATCGACCCAAATGCAAGAATTCCACAATGTTGATATAATTAACTTATCATGATCCAAGTCAACCGAAACAACATAAATATACAAAATTTCTTGGAACTCTAAGGAACATATTGAGTAAATGAGAGCCAGGATAAAAATGGAAATGCCATCCCACATTGATTAGGGGAAAACCGTTGCAAAGTTAAGATAAGTGAAACATAACCAAATCTACCAAAGTGATCTATTATACCTCCATTTATAAGTTGGTCATATCTGCAAGTTGAAAGTATCCGATACATCCCCTTTGAGCATTGGGCTATCCCAAGTCCATGCTGCGTATTAAAATATGACAAGGCCACCGAAACTAGAAAATGTAGAAGGAGTCCATAATAGAGGTATTTCCATAAATGTAGGAACTAGTTGTCGTACATCATTTCCAATTGCAAGAATTTCTTGTTCCTCATTCTTGCCTCGATTTCCAACTTCAGTAGCATAGTCAATTTCCTCAATAGTATCTACAGTCGTCATAAGCACCTTGTGTGATTCCAAAGTAACATCATTAGACCCAGTGGAAAATCCATCGAACACCTTCTCTACCTCATCGTTGTTGTATATAAGTAGCTCACTAAAGTATTGTCGTACAGGAAAGGTGGCCTCTTCTTTGGTTTCATCCAAAACTGAATGAAAGATTTCCTCATTTGCTTTAGCTGTCAACATTTCTGCATTGTGCATCTGATGGGCAGAGTTCAATTTGGTGTAGTCTGACTGTGCATTCCAAGACTGAGGTGAGGTCAAGTTAGCGATAGTGCTCCATGATGAAATGGCTGCAGTCTGTGCATGCTAACCATCCACTGTAGTAAACGGCCGGAGAAAGTCTAAACAATTGTTATGAACTTTCCGACTTCGGAAATGAATAAACAATTTACCTACAAAATGATCCCAAGCCGCAAGTTGTTTATTTTGAAACAGCCAGCGATACCATCCCAAAGCCTCGCCATCCAGATAGAAAGAAGCCCAGTACAGTTTATGCTCCGATAATATGTTGTAGAATATGAAATTCTTCTCTGTTTGAATAACCAATCCAAAGGATTCTCACCACTGAAGCAACCCATTACGGGGGCTGGAGATAGGTCCACCATCGTAGATGAGTCAATGAAAGCACCAATGTAATAACCCCAATTTCACAATAACAAAATATTTCAATATTACAATCACTAAACTCACAATTACAATGGAAAACAGAACTAACAAAGAAATTGTTGAATAAAAATAGATTAGTAAAACAAGAGAACTATTAAAGAAGAAAACTAGAAGGAGATGAGAAGTTTATACTATGTGAAAAGGGTGATGAGAGGACTAGACATTTTTCTCAAAAAATTTCATAAACTGCTCTTTCCTCATCCGTCATCCTTATAGGTAGTTGTTAATTGGCGTGGGACCCAAATCTTCCTTTGCAAAGGCCTTCCAGATTTGTTGCTTCTCTTCGGCCCATTAACTAGTTGTGCGACATTCATGTAGGTATCAACATTGGGCCTAGTATGGTTCATAACAAAATCAGTGTGAGTTACTGGGATTTTGTTACCATCACTCATGGAGACTTGCTCCATGCCATTATATGCCTGCAAGTTATGAGGTTCAACAGTGATATGATGAGATGCTCTAGAGTCGACACTCCAAGGATTTTTGGATGGTTGCAAGCCTGAAACACAGTTGGCCTTTGCCTCAAGATGATTGTGAGGTTTTGATCGACAAACACTTGCAACATGACCTGGTTGGTTGCACAATTGGTTGCGAACACCATCAAAAGTGTTAATGGCCGAAGAGCGCCACCGATTGGGCGTATTTAAACGATTGTCGGACCGCATTGTTGGGTGCTACTAGGGCTATTATTGGGACAACGAGTATTCCGAGAGTTGGAGTGACTAGATTTATTGGATGTAGCAGCTACAACAGTGATCTGGTTGGGAGTTTGCTTGGATTCTCCATGGAGAAGAAAAAGCTCATTATCCAGTAGCTTTTCATAGAGCTCTTCATAAGTAATTGATGAGTCATGAGCACGGATCGCAGCAGAGATCTCACGATATTGTGGACCCAAACCACTCAGGATCTTAACAAAAAGTTCAAAGTTGGTAATTGGGGTACCAGCACTGGAGAGTTTGTCAAAAAAGGATTAAATCTTTTGCAAATATTTGGTGACTGGTTGGGAGTCTTTGGTCAGTTGCATAAGTCAATCATGCAAAATAAAAATTCTGGTTTGGGACTTGTTCACATAGGTTATGTGTAATGCATCCCAAGCAGTTTTCACTGAATTAGCGGGTTCAACAGTTGTGGCAATTCTTCGATCAACATATGTTTTAAGTGCATTTTGAATAAGTTGGTCTTGGAGAAAACAAAGAGAAAACTCTGGATTGGAACTAGGAACTGTACAAGTGTGATAGTGCGAGATGGAGAGGCAGAAGACCCATCAAAATGCCCATAGAGATTATGACCTTGCATAAGCATGGAAAATTAGGCCATCCATGTTGAAAAGCATTAGCTGCCATGTAATTTGATGGGCAATTGGGATCCCGGAATTATCAATAAGGAATCATCATCGTCCTCTGCTGTAATTCTTGTTCATTTATGGTATTAGAGCTAAAGTGCAACAAACTTTGCCAAAACAAGAAGGTATCAACAGCTATGAGATCCCTCTGCTAAAACCCAAAAATTGAGGCAACTCAGATGACATTCGACAGACTATCTGGTCTAGATAGATATGGAGAAAGTTTCATAAAGCTGCCTATTTCCCTGTTTATGTGTTCCTTTCCTTCATCTTCGATACGCTTAAGAAGACATAATCCCATTCTTGTTCCTTTACCTGAAACCATAAACAAGAACGGGATGTTGTCTTCTCAAGCGTATCGAAGCTGAAGGAAAGGAACACAAAAACAGGGAAATAGGCAGCTTTATAAACATCTCTCTGTATCTATCTATCTAGACTAGATGGTCTGTTGAATGCCATCTGAATTGGCCTTACATTTTTTGGTTTTAGAAGAGGGGTCTCATAACTATTGATACCTTCTTGTTTTGGCAAAGTTTATTTCACCTTAACTCTGATACCATAAAGGAACAAGAATTACAACAAAAGAAGATGTTGATTCCTTATTACTGGAGTTTACGGATTAATATATACATGTTGTAGTCAAAAAACTTCTAAACTTTTTTTTGATTTCCTAAGATATCCCCACAGCCGGCAGCCATGAGGCTAATCCTCCGTTCCACGGTCAGCACACTAAGCAGTAGGGAACTGGCCACAGAGTTTTTTCTATTCACTAGAGGTGGAATCAAACTTCCAACCTCTTGCTTAAGGGGTGAGGTGCTAAACCACCACACCAACCCTTGTGATTTAAAAACTTCTAAACTAACTCTACTAAATGGGGAGATAATGCTATTCCTAATTAGCTGCTAAAGACTCGGTGAACAATAAATGAAAGTAGTAGCTAAAAGACCAATGAAAGCAGTAAGTAAAAGATTTATATAACATTAACTACTTCTAATACTACAGTAACTACTTCTAATTACTACAGTAAATGATGCTCAGATGGATTTCTCATAAACCTTCAAATGACACCACAGAATATGAAATATGTGGACGAGTATGAGACAAATAAATCAAGCCCCTGACCAAACTTCTAAAACTTCTTGCATTGGCTTGCCCAGTACTATCTTTCTGCTGCAATTTTTCATTCATATTCAGCAGTGTTGCTGCAGATATACAATTGACCAGGCCAAATCATTTAAGAAGGTATATGCATATCTCTTTTGAGAAACAAATACACCACCTTCTCCCTGTTTCACCTCAAGCCCAAGAAAGAGATATGCATTAGACCTTCTTAAAAGATTTGGCCTGGTCAATTGTAAATCTGCAGCAATACCGCTGAATCTGGATGAAAAATTGCAGCAGGAAGATAGTACTGGGCAAGCCAATGCAAGAAGTTTTAGAAGTTTAGTTGGAGGCTTGAATCTTGATTTATTTGTCTCATACTCATCCAAATATTTTATATTTTTTAAGGAGCAATTAGAGGTTCAGATGGGGCATAGCAGAAAAAGAGGTGGGATGAAGAAGATAACCCAAACAAAAATGTCAAATAAAAAAGCAGTTCAGTCTTCGTACCAGCAGCATGAGAAACATTATGTGAAGAGGGTAAACGACAGGAAAAAAAGTTTAAATATTGAATCTAAAGCTCAAGGTTCTGTTGACTCTTCTGGAGTTAGAACTGTTGAATCTAAAAAGATTCTACACTATGTTGCTAGAACACTAGAACATGATATTTGTTATGCTCATGTTTCAAATTTCAAATTGTTAGGCTATACCGATAGTGATTGGGGAGGCTCGGTGGATGGTAAAAAAGTACATCAGACAACACTTGCAATCTTGGATCAGGTGCAATCGCATGGAGTTCTAAGAAACAAGCAACGACGTCATCCTCAACTTTAGAGGCAGAGTATATTGCAGCAACTTCTTTAGTTTGCCAATGCATTAGTCTTGAAGAGAAATTTGCTTGATCTTAACCAGAAGCAAGAGAAAGTATTTATTGCGACAACAAATCCACAATTGCAATGACTAAGAATCCTGCATTTCATGGAAGAACAAAGCACATTGACATTTGCTTCCATTTTATTCGTGAGCTGGTGGAAAGAGAAGAGATCATTTTGAAGTTTCGCAACACCAATGAACAAGTAGCAGATATATTCACGAAAGCAATGCCCTATCAGAAGCATGCCGACTTCAAATCATTGCTTGGTGTTAGTGATTTTGAATCAAGGGGGAATGTTGAATAAGTGATTAAAAAAGAAGAAAAGTTATTGCTACTTTACTTTAGTATTTTACTGTATTTTGACTTAGTCTAGTATAGTTATTATTTGGTCCTTAAATTTGTCATTTTAGTTGAAACCACTACTAAGTTAGTGCCCTTTTAGTTCTGTATTTTCAACTGAGTTGTAAACCTATTTACAAGGCATTATCAGTGATGAAAGATGACAGAAAAATAGTCTTGCAATTCCCGAAAAATCTTTGCAACCTTCAACTTTACTTCCCTGCTAGTTTCTTCTTTCCAACACACATGTATACATAAGTTTTGTATATATGTTATGTATACTTATCTCATCACCTCTAGGCAAAGGAACTAGACCAGCCTCAATCTTTCTGATTTCTAACATAAGTTTTTTGTGGTACAACTTTACTTCTACCTCAGTCTTGCCAGTGGCATTAACCAAATAACACCACATACTTGGTGTTCATCAATGCCATAAACAACCAATGCATTTTGAAACTTCTTGTGTTGATCCCAAGTCCATGCTGAATTTGAGTCCATCCATGCTTCCATGTCAATGTTGAAAATGGCCTCAAATTCAATGTGTTGAGTAGATTATCTTATATAGATTGTGTTAAGTAAATTGGAGGAGAAAAAAAAATAAATTACAAAATTTATTTTAACAAATGTAACTAATTTAATTTTTGAAAAGGATAAATATGTCTAATAATTATTTATTGACATTTTCATCTTTCAGCTTTTGACTTAATACCTTTTCACTTTTAGTAATTAGTCTAAGTGCAATAATATAATAATAATATGATATATCTACTATTTAATATTATATTTTTTAAATTTAGTATAGGCATAAAATGGTAATGCAACTTTGAAGTTTGGAGTTTTCCACTTTTAGTAATATATGATATGATGATTTAGCTTTAGCAATAAAACGAGTCTTGAGCTCCAATTTTAATTAAAAGGAAAAAACTGACAAAACTAAAGATGAGAAGAGTTTCGATAAGGATAGAAGAAGTGGTTTAAGTAAAACACAACTTTGGAAAGAAGTAAATAAATAGAAGGAATTGACTAAACTAAGAAGGCAACTCCTATAGAGAAAAACATTGGCATGTTATCTAAGGGTGCTACTTGGTGTTCAAATATGCTGATGTGGAAAAAGGTTCTTCTACACTGTTTGGCTAAGAGTTATAGATTTTCAATTTTAGGAGTTCTCCTTACGGTAGTTTTTTTCAAGTTAGGAAACTCAACCACACTGGAAAACACATACCTTGTGAGGTTGTGTAGTGTTAGGAATTAAAGTTTATAATTCCTTACATTGCTTAGGTTTGTAATCGGTCGTTGTAAGGCTCATTGAATTTGGTGAAGATTGGGAGTACATCCTTTAGAGGTACAGATTGTAGTTTTGCACTTTTTCTGAGCCAGGTTGTTTCATATAAAAATTAGTGTATTCTTCATTACTATTTTTACTGTTTTCCTTAAATAAGTTAGGCTACATGTTTTACTTAGGCAAATGATTAGAATACCATGTTCTAGTATTCCAGCAACATAGTGTAGAATAAAACATTAGAATACATTGACAATAACAATAATAATATAGCCAGTATAATTCCACAAGTAGGAGTAACAAACGAATAGGTCGAGTTGAATATGGGTCAATCAAATACGAATTAAGTAAAGATGGATAAAACACCCAACACTACTCATATTTTAAATGGATAAAAATGAGTTCTTCAATGGCTAATATAGGTGAATATGGATACTCATAGTATAGTAGGAATATATTAAAAATTTCAAAAGTAAATCCTTTTACCCACTTCTGACTCCTACTCCTGTTAAAAAAATATTTTTTTAAAAAAGAAAATCTTACATTTTTCCCCCAACCCACCCCACCTCGAGGCCCTGCCCCAACCCTAAACAAAAAAATTAATTTATTTTTGTAAAAAGTTCTTTAATCTTTTTACCCTTACCCTCTGCTCCTCCGTACCCCCCCCCCCTTATTTTTCTAAAAAAAAAACCTTAAATTTCCTTACCCCCACTCTCCCCTAGCCCCACCCCACCTTGAACACTCTACCCAAAACTAATGTAACAAAATAATTTTTTACCCCTAGGGCCCCCTCTGCGATCACGCTCCCCTACCAAAAATGGAATGTTAAAAAATATTTAATTTATTTTTTGAAAAAAAAATTAATTTTTTTTATCACACCCTAACTGTCCTAATAAAAAATTTATTTATTTTTTCAAAATAATTTGCTTACCCCACCCCATCTTAAGATAAAGTTTCATTTACAATTTATGGAGAAGCTAAATTCAAGATGTACAAAAAAACACATCTATACCACTGGTTATTGCGTGCGTGAGCAAAAGTCAGACCATCCTTCAAAAGTTGTGGGTTACATATCCAAAATAGCATGTCGACATCAGGAACAGCAAGAACCTCCATGCATTTAAAATAGACAGTGGAGAGAACACCAAGTACTGCAAGATTGGAGAGGCAGAATCAGAAAAGTGAAGGAAAACTACTCACCAAGCGGATCGAAGGAAGGGGCTTACATGTCTAGCTTTATGCTGAAACAGATCTCCTTTTCTAGATGGTACGTGGAGGGCCAAGGTGCAGCATCGCAAGTATCCTAGAAATTTACATGAATCAAGTACATAGCAACAATCAGATGAGGAAGGTGAAAAGGAAAAGAAGCTTACACGAGCAGTAGAAACAAAGCCAAGAGGAGAAGAACAAGAGGAAGCAAACTCAGAGCACCACCATTGAAGGGCCACATTGGGAAAGTAGAAAGGCAAGGAATAGAAAAGGTGTGTTAGATTCTAGAATGCCCTATATTTTAAGGTCTTATTTTAATTCCGGACGGATATGGGCCTTCGGACTCAATTATAAGCTCTTAATTGTTCTATTAATAAATGGGTTGTTAAGACCACTATTTGATTTTTTTTAAAAAAAAAAGAACAGTCTACACAAAAGAAATATTAATACCATTTTTTTAATGAATCACTCTCTTTACCAATACTAGTTTTCGAACACATGTGTTGCATGTGTATACCATGCCAATTAGTATAAATACTTTTAAAATATAGACGTGCAGTGTGTTACATTGAATTTAAAGAGGAAAAATATAAATATTATCATTATTATCACTATAAGATAGATCATATGAAAATATTGTCATCAAATGAATTGCAAAATTAATACTCTAACAACTTCAAATTTGTGATTCTTATATTGTATCAAGTATTATACTTGATAAAGTTCCTATATTTAAAATAATTATTACAATTCATAATTAAATGTTGACACTATGATTGCCAAATATTTAATGCCTCATACTTTCTGCCTTTTTCTAAAAAGATAGTAGTCTCGATCTTTTTACAAATGCATACATATCAAGAAGTTGTTGTCGAATGAGAGTAGTATTTTTTTAAAAGTTGTAGAGAAATTCAATCAACATATATCTTCCTTAGGATGGTTAGTAGATCATTATCAATATCATAGTATACGCCTATAAAAAAAATAGTAATTATTTATTATAAAATAATCATTATTTAAATATTCAATTGATATATACAAATCATAATTACATGTATATGTGCCTTTGTCTTCTTATCCGAGTCAAAATCATTAATTCTATCATCTGTAAATTTTGACAGAAAAGTATTTATTCAATTATATGCATATAATTAAATTATGAAATATAACACAATCATCTGTGAGATTATACTCCTTTTATCCTATTTTAATTGAATTTGTGAGGTAATGTACTCATATTAGAAAAATATTGAAAGATAAAATTTACAGTATACTTTTCACTATAACCCTTTGTAAAATCATAAATATGTAGTGTAATTTATCTTCTAGAAAATCTAAAAATTCAATAAATGAAAGGGCAAATATGAAAAAGTTTCAAATATTGAGCTTGAACTTTGAACAATTCAAATATTTTGAAAATTGAAAAATGCCTCAAAGAACATAGATGATGCTACTTACTTTTGGCAGCTGGGAAATGATATTAGAAAGAGATACGAAGGACTATGATCGTTGCAAACACAAAGAAGAACAAATACGAAAGTAAGGTTGTCCCATGGCGGCAACATGTTGGAAAAGCAAGCAGATCTGAAAATAGGAAGGGATTAGGAAATCTTACAAGCTAAATGTGTTTATTTAAAGTAGATTTGTTGGATCGACCAGATCAGATAGTTTGTTATTTATTTGGGGTTGGGCCCAAAAGTGTGCATTTATTTTCTTTTGAATAAATAAAAGCCTAGTTTTACTTAAACAAAAAAAAATTCTTGATGAGGAAGAGGAAGAACAAAGGGACATGGCATTACTCTGGTTGAAGGACTGAAGGAAAGAAGCAGAACATATGAAGGAGATCAAAAGCCACTTACTAGAAGGATGAGGAAGAAGACTGATTTCTAGATGGAAGAGAACATCAAAACATCATTGGAAAGTAATCTGGTCAGGACAGCCGAAGGGTCTAGAATGGAGATATTTGTATTGGGCATGGGGTCGGGTTGCTCTTTGTAGTAGTTGAGCTAAGGGGGTTTTTTTTTAACAGATTTGATAGTGGTCATGTAATATATTTTACTATTTTCGGGACACGTGCAACACACATGTTTCATGTGATTTTTTATAATAAATCTATTAGTTTGATTAAATTTTTTTTAATGAATAATAAAAATAAAATGCAATGATTGTAAATAAATCTTCAAAAATGAGTTACAATGCTAAAATTAGTTCTTTTGAAATAGTTAATTGTGATACACCAAAAAAAGAGAAGAAAAATATAGCATTCAAATTCTTCTTAAGAATTAAATAATAACAATATAAATGGAAAAAGAAATACAAAATTAATACATATTTTCAAGTTCTAGTTTTCTCAAGTCAAACTTATTGGAAATAATTAAATTAATTGTCATATGTATATATTAGGTAATTATTATGTATTAGGAGTACTAGGAGATTATTTTAGGTAATATTTTAGTTAATATGTTAAGTTGCCTTAATTAGATTAGTTGCCTTAATTAGATTAATTAACTGTGTATATATATACACAATTATTTTACAATGTGATTATATGAAAAAAGAAGAACTTTCCCAAAAATCCCTAATTCTTCTTCCTCGGTTCTGCGCAGCCGAGAACAATTTCATGGTATCAGAGCCAC
>JAOTQR010000011.1:14084668-14109356 GCA_025774065.1 Solanum ossicruentum | reverse complement strand
CCAAGGAAGAACCTAGGTTTCATGCCAAGTAATACGAAATCGAGTAGCCTTACATACCTCGTTGTATGACCTCGTTACTACCTTGGAGTGACTGACTCTTCCTCCAAATATTTATCTAAAATATATTAGGCAATAAGACTAGTATTAACAGCAAAGAAACACTCCTTCGCAGCCCAATATCATAAAAACTAACACCCAGATAGCAAGCTTACAATCAGCAACCCAAAGGCATTCCTTCAACATTTTCACTTGTAATCATATTTTCTAATAACCAACCTTATGTACTTGTCATACATATCTTGTTTTAGACCCTTAATAGTCCTACAACAGTACATAGGGTACAAGACATAACAATCTTGCACAACACACAAATAGGCAATATAACATTCATATTCTCGCTACATTTCGACGTCAACAATCCCAAACCTGTTTCAACCTTACCCAAACTATATCCAATATTTTTACACATAAAACCAGTATTATAATAGTCCACAAATAGTCCCAAATTAGGTGAAGGTTGTGAGGCAACAATTTCGAACTATCCACTCACAAGATTCTTTTAAGAGTACAATTAAGATATCCTACAATAAGTCATCTTTACGGACTGTAATAGTGGTGAAGCAGCCTGGTTACATTACTATCAAACCTACCTTTGTTAAAGACGTAAGTCTTACTTAATAATACAGCAAACCAAGAAGAGAAAAACCTCTTAATTGACAATAAAAGTGTACAACAATCCTTAGGATACATGCTGTCCAAAATTTCTAGCACATGTATAATCAGCTTATTTCTCTGGTTTTTATAAACAAACCATAATAAGTGCATAAGTATATTTATTTACCTTTAAAATCAAGGTTTAGAGCTTCTTTAAGGATCCTTCTAAGGTTGTGAGGCCTATTTTTCACACTTTGAAAGAGAGCAAAGAATGACCAAGAAAAGCAAATTTTTTTATCCAAGTTGAAAATGAATTATGGGAGCTTTTTTAAACACTTTTTAAAGAGGGGAATTTAGCTAACCTACTAAGGCATTTTTAGCCGTACTTTACCAAGATGGACATGCAGCTCCTTTCCCTTTTCACTTGGGCCTTATTGGGTTCAAATTGGTTGGACCTTGGCTGCCCATTTCTCCCTTTTCTCCTTAGTTTTCGATCCAATTATCAAGTGAGTTGTGATGTAATTGGGCCCTTTTATTATTCATGTTAGGTTTTATGTATTGTCTTTTTACAATGGTAAAACACGGGTTAAAGTTACACCCTTAACATGGACTTCATTCATAATCGGACTTGGACAAATTCGACATCGGGCCTCGTCTCCGTTTAGCTTGCAAATGTAAGCTAAGCAAGTAGGTGACTCACCTACTAGCTTCGTAAGTCCTACAAGCACCTCAATTCTCTCACTTTATTTAGGGTCATGATCTCCTCAATTTGACTTAAACCTTATTTACACTCGACCCTCTTCAGCGTTAGACACATATATCGCCCTAGAACATGAGATTCAAGCACTTTTAAAAATAGGCGCTAATTTGAAAAGTCACATCATGTTTCATTTGCATAATACTAGTATTATAAGATGTGGGTTGTTACAATTCCAAACGAATTCTCGAGAGTCCAATTCTTGTTTTTTTTTAAGTTCTGTTTCTAGTGCATTCCAGTTTCTGGTGCATGTGGCACTTGTTCTCCGCATTCGCGCCCTTAGCTCCATGTTTGTAGAGGTCAATTTATTTAGGCCTTCATGTTCGTGGAGTGAAAGTAAGCCAAACTCCTTAAGCCTCCACATTTGTAGAGTGTTATTTGTACCTGAATAGTAGACTTCACTAAAAGACGATCTTATTTTATATTTCACCATTTTCAACTCTTGAAGTATCGATTTTGAGAGATTTCATGGGTTTTCAAGGCAATGTGATTTTTTGGGTAACTATTTTCTAACCTATTTCAAGTATTTTTGCTAATTAATTTGTGTTTCACTCCTAATTTGGGGATTTAGTAGTGGAGTTTCGGAATTTTCAGAATAGAATTTCCTAAATTTAAATCATTGATTTCTTCCTCATCTTAACTCCATTTTTTAAACCAATTTAATCACTGAATTCCTTGTTATGAGGAAAAATTTTCACCCATAAATTTTCAGTTTCTGACTATATTTTTCGGCATGAGATTTTTTACCATTTTAGCCTTTCTCTCCAAATTAATTGAATTTAATGTCATTAGATTCGTTATGTGATTGTTGTGACATATTTGAATAGATTGTTGTGATTTGTAGTATCATCAGAGGGGGAAAGTGGGGATTCCTTCTTGATTTCAATATTGTATTTGAGGCAAGCCGACATCTAACCTTTTGGTAAGTATGAATGAACGTTGTATGCTCTTATGTGTGTGAAAATGAGTAATTGGGGGTAGAATTATACCATTCTAGGCTTAATCGTGATTTTTTGTATTGAATACTTGTTCATGTGGCTATATATTGAGTTGTAATTTAATTGTGAATTCGTAATCTATGTGATACGGCGATTCATTTGTTGTTAATAGTGAAATAGTGCTTGTATTGTGATATGATGATATAGAGATATTAATGATAATGGGACACTGTTGATATTGAAATATTATTGATAATGAGACACTGTTGATATTGAGACATTGATGATATTGAGACACGGATGATATTGAGACACGGATGATATTGAGACATTGATGGCATTGAGATAACGAGATCATTTTGAATGATGATATTATGATATAATTGTGATCAAGCACGTTGCACCTTTTATTATTTGTACATTGATACTTGTGATGGCTATGATCAAGTTGTGAAAAAGGAAATAAGTAGATTAGTGGCTAAGGCCTCTACTGGTCCAGTCGAGGTAATATGTCGATAATCTGAGGTCTTTTCCGAATGGGTGAGCATTAGTCGAGGTTTTTGCCAGAAGTGTTCATGGATACATGGTCTATGTGAGACCTCCATGGTTTCCAATATGAGGCATATATATGGTCAACAAATGTGTAGCATAGTGCAGGCATGCATCATGATTAATTGCCATTGTATATATCTCATGGCATCCACTCCATCTCAAATCATATCTGATTAATATAGTTGTATATTATTTATGAGATTGTGTACTTATTGTATCCTTGATCTTGATATAAGTGTTAGATCTATCAATATACTGGTGGATGAGATACTATGCTAGAAGATGAGTATATGTATAATATTGTGATCTGTGTATTATATTGTGCTGGGACTTTTTTGAGTGCAGGATTGTAGCTCGGTGGATTGTGATTCGGATTTAATTAGTTACTTGTGTTCTTCATTTTTTTACCTTAAGTTAGTTCCATTTGTATAGTGCCCTATTATTTGGTTGATCACCCCTTGCTACATTTTTATAGGTTATGAGCCTGGTCCATCTTGCTAGACTTCCTTCTTGTTGGATCGAGCTTCCGCATTTCTTGCAAGGTAGCTGCTTTGTCTTCAGCAGGCTATGAGGATTCCACTTTTATGTTTTGGTTCTGTTTGAGAACTATACATTATGCCTTATATTTCATTTGAGTATTCTATATATATAGGCTTGTACATCTGATATCATTCCTTGGAATAGTTGTAGTTTGTGTTCTTCTGCTTGTCTATATATTTAGACAATTATCTTCTGCTTTTAATCTCTATTGTTAAGTTGTTTGGGTTTTGGGATGACTCGCCATGGTGGGTTAGGTGAGTGTCATCACACCTAAATTTTGGATCGTGACAATTGCATAACTTAATCAATTCCTAATATCCAGTCAGTCAAACCTACTGGGTATATGTGAATTATACCCACCTCCACTTCTGCGACCCCTTTTAGATGTAGATAATAGAAAGGGTTATCCTCGCGGTAGCTGATGATTCTAGCGAAGATCCTATATCTCAAATTTGCTTATATTCGAACCACTACTAGTTCTAGCCTTATTTGTAGTCTTTACTTTTATTTAGAGACTAAATGGTATGTATTGTATTAGTTGCTCTTTACAGTTATAACACCAGGTTTTGGGATTTTTCTTGTGTCTTTCTTTTCTTTCATTGTGGCCTGACGTCTCTTTGGGAGTCTCGTATTTGATTTCACTTTGTATCTTACATACCAGGTTAGATTGGTATGTATATCATCATGACCTCAATTAATCTTTTATGCTTTCTAGTCATTTAAAAGATATGTATTCATAAATTTCATTACAATATAATATCTATAATTTAAAAATAAAATATATTACCTACTATGGTACATTGATATGATGTGATATTGTAAATATTATTCATATTGATGCAAGAAATGGAATGCTTTTAATTAGAATTATAGAATATAAAACAAAATGAAATGACCATTCATTCATCGATCAAACATTGCAATACTTTTAAATGTTGCATAAACTCAATGCCATTTATGGCTACTAAACTATGACTTGACTAATTAAACTTCTAATTTGTAGTTTGTTCTTTAGCTAATTTTTATCATTAGGTATTTCGCCTCAAAAATCATCTTTATCGACCATATTGACCTGCAATCTAAAACTAACAATGATGTATAAAATTATAAAAAGAAATTCATATTAGCCACCGTACTGAGGTAACAAAAAATGGTTGGGTGAAATAAAAAATAATAATACTTACTTGTTCCATAAGCATGTGTTCATCAAAATCATCAGAAGAAAAATCCTCTTCATCCTCTATTGGTTCATCATTTAAATCAGCCAAAATTAAACTATGGGTAAAGTTGACGATATCCAAAGCATGCCCCTCATCTTGTATGTTCAAATAAAGTAATTGGTTATTGTTGAAACCATAAGAAAATATATTACTAAATCTGTCATGAAACGACAATAATAACAAACAACATACGCAGTGAAATGACACAAGTGGGTTCTGGAGAAGGTAAAATATACACAGACCTTATTACTATCTCATAGAGATAGAGATACTATTTCCAGAAAACCCTCGTCTCAAAAGTCAACCCCAAGATTAAGGGCATAGCTCCCACTATATGCAGGATCAGAAGAAGGGCCCGACCACAAGGATTTTATTATACGCAGCCTTATCTTACTTGTCTATTAGAAGCTATTTCTAAGGCTTGAACCCATGATAATTTGGTCACGTGGCAACAACTTACCAATTACTCTAAGGCTCCCCACAAACGTTGTTCGTGGGTCTCGAACCCATGATCTTAGGCTCTCAAATCTATCATGCATTATATCATATTTATCAAGATAATTACTTGATGGAGGAAAACTTGAGTATACTTGTTTATAGATGAATTAGTTAAATATATGATATGACCAAAATGATTAATATAAGTGAAACAAATTAAGCTATCAACTGAAGCTACAATAATACAATCCAACAAATGAGGTAAGTTAATGGGGACTCTTAATTCAGACTCATAGAAAAAAAAAGTACATAAAGAATTTTTACCTGTTTCAATGGAGGTGTCAAAATATTTTTTGATGAAATTTTGACTTGTTATACTAGCACACCAAGATATGCATACAACAAAAAACTTGATAAACAATCTTGCTGGCAGAAGCAAAAGAATGGAGAAGATGATCTCAAAAGATAAAGATAGTTGAGACATTTTAGTAAAAATAGACAAAATTTAAAATGAGGGCAATGTTAAAGACTCTAAGTTTGTATTGTATATATACATAGGGGGAGGAGATGTTGTCTTTCAATTCATTTAATGTAGTTAGATTAATATAATTAATTCTGTGGGTAAGAGTGAAATCATTATTAATTACAAGAGAAATAATTTGAAATTTAAATGTTTGATAATCTGGTAATAAGATTCTACAGAATTAAATATTTGAGATAATGTTGGATACTATATAATTCTATGTTAACATTTGAGTTATGCAGATATGATATAAATAACAAAAATGACTCTTTGTTTAACTGGTAGAAAACAATCAATTTTCCCTTTTTTTTTCTTTTCCAAGAAGAGTTTTTTTGTTTCATAATTTTTTCTAAAATGGAAAATATCAGATTAGATAAAATCATTGGATGATTTTATGTATTGTTTCACAATGTATTGTATGATGTTGTATTGTATTATATTTTATCGTACTGTATTGTTCCAATGACTACAATGTTTGGATAGATTGTATTGGCCTTTGTCGTTATATAATATCATACATCCCTAATTTGAATGATAAATTTACAAGAAATTGAAGGGTATGTGGTGGATTCTATGAAAAGATAGGGTAAATGATAAAGTAGAATCATTAAATAAATAAATAAAGTAAAAAAGGAGAAGAAGATATAAAGTAACGACACAACCACACCAAATCAGTTGTTATATAAAATGGGTCTTTTCGTCATTACCTAACGATAGAATTAAACAATATCACACAATGAAATTTAAATTACAATCAAAACAAACATTGTACTTAAACTAACAATACAATACAATACAATGGGTGACAACCATCCAAAAAAGGGGTAAGTAATACTCCCTCCGGTCCCTTTTATATCTCATCGTTACTATAAATAAATGATCATTAATATATGTCATTTTATAAAATCAATGCATAAATGACATTATTTTTTCTATTTTACCCTGAATAGTTAATGAACATTGAAAAGATATATTTGGCCCACTAGAACAACTAAAAAAAAATTAATGTGAATTAAATAAGGATAAAATGGTAAAGTTATTTTTTTCTTAATGTAAATATAATCATAAAAGGTGACATATAAAAGGAACCAGGGGAATAATAGCATACCACCATGTTAGAACTATGCCAACTTTTTTTATAACTGGCGCAAGTGGCACTTGGAGACTATTGTTAGTCCATAAACGAACCATCTAGTCTCTCACATTCGTTCAATCAATTCATTAGCGGATGATAACAAAGAAATAACTAACTATCAGTGGGCTATAAACTATCAACTCTACCTATCATAAAGAATATGAGTAAAAAGGAACAATCTCAATATAAAGAAGGAAAAGGGGGAAAGAACCACAACATCAACTGTCATAGGTCTATGTCAATGAAGCCTCTATAACTACTGCCTAAGAAGGTACCATGACAGGCCATGGCTACCACAATCAAATGAAATAACTCAAAATAGATTAAAAAAATTAAATATGTCCTCCATAAGCAAGGGAGGACTCACCAAGCCTTTGTCCGGGGATATGTGAACCTTAACGATTAGCCTGCTAAAGTCCTCTGTCTACAGAATCTACATCATAAAATGATGCAGCTCAAAAGGGACGTTAGTACGTGGAATGTACAGTATGTAAAATTGGCTAAAGTAAACCATAGGGACTATACGACATAAAATGACATCAGCTCATCGATCACTCAACCTCAACTCGGAGTAAGGAATATGAATCTATCACATCACTATCCATCAAGACATCATACAATCACATCCATCTCAGAGTACTGTCAACACAAAACTTATTTGGGAGTTTCTATAACCGACAATCACCACCTATGAGCCAGTGATGATATAATAAAGAGACGTCATTGCCACATCTACCCAGTACCTTGCTGGGGTAAAGGACGAGTTTGTCGGGGATCACAAAGAAGTCTGTCAAGTTCTCCGTGCGATAAAGGAAACATCTGCTTTCATGGTCTGATCCTCTCCTACGCTGGCCACACTATTAATGAGTGCGAGTGGGACTTGTCTTTACACATTCTGGTTCTTATACTCCGCCCAGGGCTCGATATGCTCATAAGTCTATCATCATCAGGCTAGTTATACAACCAAACTCCTCCCCTCAGGCAAGGACCTTATCTCATCTTACAATGTATCAACTCAAGGAATAGATTCTTCCTCTCAAAGCTAAGGTTCAAGTCATTTAAACTCTAAGAACAGTAATTCCATTAACTTTAGCCATCAACATACTCATCTTAAGACCTAGAGCATCGCAATCAATATAATCAGATAGTTAAGGCTCTAGACATTACCCCTAAGTTCATTATTGAAGTCTTTTACAGAGCATTCATGTAGGGTAAATATATAATCACATAATAAAACATGTAAACAGTTAATTCAAATATGATGATCATCAATTTAAGATATTGTATAGATACTAAAGATAAATTTCAAGAATATCTTTAAGAATTACAATTCAAGACCCATCTCCAACTTACTATATTCATTGGGGAACATGGAAGAACAATTCCATGCTTTGGGTAGCCTTTACATACTTGAGACGAAGATTGTACAAATCTTCAAGGAAATCTTGACCCTGAACTTAGAAACCTCAAACTATCTATTCTTCTCCTCTCAGAAGATTTGCTTAGACTTAGAAGAATGTGGTTTTTTTGAAACCCTTTCGTATGAAATAAGTCTTAAAATACATTTTAGGACTTAAAATAGGTTAGGAATGATCAAAATACCCTTCCTAGAATTTAAAAGAAAAAGTTTAAAATTGGTACACTAGTCCGCGATGTGCCAGGGGCATGGACCAGTGTATTTCACAAATCTTCAAAAGATTTCAATTCCCGTCGAAGATATAAAAAAACTGTAAGTGTTAGTCCGTGCCCCCTTCGCGTCACGCCAGGGGTGCTGATCAATCACATGAATTAGCAAAAATTATTTTTCGATCTGGGCACTCTTAAATTGGGTCGAGACCATTTTCCCACTCGATTTTTCGTGCTGATCGCAATTCAGTCTCAAATTTCCCATCGAAGCTTTGGAAGACGCATTATGCGCACGATTACATTTGAGGGGCATTTTAGTAATTTTACATGGTGTTACATCATCTCCCCCTTGGAATCATTCATCCTCAAATGATGAGTAAAAGTAGAATAAAAGCATGAGTGACCTTAAAACTCATCTCATTCCTCATTCGACAACTCTCGAACTCTTAGCTATCCATCATTTATCTATCTTTATCTTAGACTTGGGAATAGAATCAGATTAACACATCAACTCAAAGAAATAAATTTTAATAGCGTTAAGGATAGACATATTACCTTCGACATCATCATCATTCGGCACAAATAGGTCCGAGTATTTGAGTTTCATTGCTTCCTCAGCTTCCCACGTAGCTTGTTCAACAAATTAATTCCTCCATAGAACTTTGACGAAGGCTATCTCTTTGTTCCTCAGCTTACAAACTTGTCGATTAAAGATTTGGACTGGAATTTCTTCATCGGATAGGCTATTCTTCACTCATATACTCTTAATAGGGATTGTCAAAGTAGGATCTCCCAAAAACTTCTTTAGCATTGACACATAAAACACCAGGTGAACTCCATCTAACTCAGAAGGCAAGTCCAACTCATAAGCGACCTTCTCAATCCTCCTCACAATCTGATATGGATTGATAAAACGTGGACTCAACTTCCCCTTTTTGCCAAACCTCATGAAACCCTTCATGGGTGACACCTTCAAATACACCCAATCATCCACCTCAAACTCCAAGTCTCTTCTCCTCAAATACGTGTAAGACTTTTGACGACTCTACGCTATCTTCAACCTTTCTCTGATAACCTTTACCTTCTCCATGGACTGGTGAACAAGATCAGGTTTGATCTATCCAGTTTCACCAACCTTCAACCAGCTATTTGGTAATCTACATCTCCTCCCATATAATGCCTGGTAAGGGGCCATCTGAATGCTGGCATGGTAGATATTGTTGTATGCAAATTCAATCAATGGTAGATGGTCACCCTAATTACCTTTAAAATCGATGATGCAAGCTCTCAACATATCCTCTAATGTCTGAATGGTACGCTCTGCTTGTCCATTTATCTGAGGGTGAAAATTTATGCTCAGATGTACTTTCATACCCAATCCCTTCTGGAAAGATCTCCAAAATTGAGAAGTGAATTGAGCTCCTCTATCCGAGATGAAGGATAAGGGAACCCCATGCAACCTCACATTCTCCCGAATGTATAGGCAGGCATACTCCTCAACTATATTTTTTGTCTTGACTGCCAAGAAGTGGGCTGATTTAATCATCCTATAAACAATCACCCATGTCGAATCATGTTTCCTTCAGGATCTTGGTAGCTGGTAATGAAATCCATGTTAATCATCTCCCACTTCCACTTAAGAATTTCAAAATTCTGAGCTAATCCACATGGTCTCTAATATTCAACCTTGATCTGTTGGCAATGAGGACACTTACAGACGTATTCAGCAATGTCCCTCTTCATCCCATTCCCCCAATAGACTTCTCTGAAGTCGTGTTACATTTTGGTAGAACCGGGGTGGATGGAATATTTGGAGCTATGAGCTTCATCCATGATCCTCTCTCGGACACCATCAACATCAGGCACACACAATCTTCCTTGATACCTCAACACCCCATCTCCCTCTTCGAAGAAAACCATCACCTTCTACTTATGTACCGTTTCATTCAATTGTGGTCTTGCTTTTCTTTCAGTTCTAACACTAAGGATGAAGCAAAATCATCCCAAACAGTGATCCCATCTTCATTTTTCTCCTTAAGTTGCTCTCCCAATCGAGCCAATCTTTGCACTTCCTCAGCTAGCTCTCTTTTCTCTTCTTCCACATGGGTAGTGCTACCCATAGACATCCTGCTAAGAGCATTGGCAATAACGTTAGACTTTCCTAGGTGGTAGAGAATGCTCATGTCATAATCCTTGAGCAACTCCAACCACCTCTTCTGTCATAGGTTCAGCTCCTTCTAGCTGAAGACGTACTGCAAGCTTTTGTTGTCTGAGAACACGTCCACATGCACTCTATACAAATAGTGATGCCAAATCTTAAGTGAGAATACCACCACAGCCAGCTCGAGATCATGAGTCGGATAATTCTTCTCATGGATCATAAGTTTTCTGGAAGCAAAAGCTATCACCTTCCATCTCTACTACATACAACCCAATCCAGCTCTAGATGCATTACAATATATCATGAAGTCCCTCATCTCGTCGGGCAAAGTCAAGACTAGGGCTGTAGTCAATCTAGTCTTCAACTCTTGGAAACTCCTTCCACATTCCTCAGACCACTGAAACTTGGCCTTCTTTTGGGTTAGCTTAGTCAATGGTATTTACAGAGAAGAGAAATTTTCAACAAATCAGGGCTAGTAGCCTGCTAAACCCAAGAAGCATCTTATTTCCATCAGAGATGTTGGTCTTGGCCAGTTCTTAACCACTTCCATTTTCTGAGTATCCACCCGAATACCATCTCCCGAAACAACATGGCCTAGGAAGGCCACAGACTTGCGCCAAAACTCACACTTTGAGAATTTCGCATATAGCTCATGATCTTTGAGCGTTTGGAAAAACACTCTAAGGTGATTAGTATGCTCCCTTTCATCCTTTGAGTACACCAAAATATCATCAATAAACACGATCCTGAACATATCCAGATACGGTCTGAATACCCTATTCATCAAATCCATGAAAGCTGCAGGTGCATTTGTCAACCCGAAGGACATGACCAAGAACTCAAAGTGGCCATACCATGTCCTAAAGGTTGTCTTAGGAATGTCACTTTCCCTGATCTTCAACTGATGGTAACCCCAATCATACATGTACCAACATTTGGTGCAGCCTCCTTATCCTGTCAATTACCCATCTCATAAAGGCGGTTCATCCCGCCTCCTGTACCTATAGTAGTACCCCTCTGTTGATTGCTAGATGGTAACCCGATCTGAGAATGCCGGTAGTCTACACATATTTTGAGAGACCAATCTTTCTTACGCACGAATAGGATAGGAGCACCCCAAGGTGAGACACTAGACCTTATGAAACCTTACTCTAATAAGTCTTTAAATTGTTCCTTCAATTCTTTTAACTCTACGGGGGTCATTCTGTAAGGTGCAATTAAAATGGGTTTGGTCTCGGGAAGAACATCAATCCCAAAGTCAATCTTCCTATAGGAGGGACTCTAAGTAGATCATCAGGAAACACCTCAGGAAAGTCATTCACAATTGGGACTGAATCAAGAGTAGAAGATTCAACATCATCAGACTTAACTTGCATGAGATGGTAAATACAACCCTTGGAGATCAACTTTCTCGCTCTAAGATAAGAGATAAACTTTCCCTTAGGGGCGACCAAACTCCCTTTCTACTCTAGAATAGGCTCTTTAGGAAAGTGAAACTTAACAATTCGGGTTCTACAGTCAACAGAAGCATAACAGGCATGAAGCCAATCCATGCCAAGTATCACATCAAAATCAACCATCTCCAATTCTACCAAGTCAGCTAAGGTGTCTCTATGATAAATAGATACTACAAAATCTTTGTAAACCCTATCAACTAATATAGACTTTCCAGTAGGAGCGGTAATAGAAAAGCTTCAAGCAAACACTCTGGAAGGATCCTAAACTTACTAGCCACATAAGGGGTCAGAAACGACAAAATGGCATATGAATCAAGCAATGCATAACAATCAAAGGTAATGACTCCAATCATACATGTACCAACATTTGGTGCAGCCTCCTTATCCTGTCAATTACCCATCTCATAAAGGCGGTTCATCCCGCCTCCTGTACCTATAGTAGTACCCCTCTGTTGATTGCAAGCTGGGGGTGCTGTGGAGGACTATGGTCTGCTGCCCCCTTCACCTAGCCTCCTCTTTGATCACTCATAACTAAAATGACTTTTTTGTCTACATGAGCAACAAATAACTCTCCTTATACGGCACTCACCCAGATAAAGTTTACCATACTTGTCACAAGGTCGCTTTCCCCTCGAACCTTGGGACACACTAGCCTGAGATTGTGCACCCTGAGCACTGTAGTTCAAGTAACCCTGAGATTTTTTATCATACCTATTTGGATGAATGGGCGCACTTGCTACAGAAGGTTCATACTGAGATGATCTCTTCTGAAAGTAGGACTTGTCGCCCTTATTCTGTCTCTGTTGGCTAGGCTTGTGCCCAATTGATATTGCTTTCCTGTTGATCTGCTTCTCTCTATTTTCCTCTTATCTTTGTCCCTCTATTGGGCATACACCATGATTTTGGAGATGTCCATGTCAGGGATCAGCAAAGCCGCCTTACACTCTTTCTGCACATGTCTTCCCAAACCAGACAAAAGCTTCCTCATCCTTTCCCTCATTTCTTTCCCCATTTTTGGAGCATACATGGATAGCTTAATACACTTGAAACTGTACTCTTTCACTATCATTCCTCCTTGCTTCAGGTTCATGAACTCATCCACCTTCACCTCCCTCAACTCTTGAGGAAAGAAGTGGTTAAGGAAGGCAGTCTCAAACTCCTCCCATGTTGTAGGCTCCGCATTCTCAACCCTACTCTCCTCCCACTGGTTGTACCAAATGTTAGCAACATACTTCAATTGATAGGAAGCAAGCTCCACTACCTCAATCTTATCAGCATGCGTCACTTTCAGGACCTTTTACATTTCATCATTAAAATTCTGCAGGTCCTTCTCTACCTTCGACCCTGTATACATTGGCGGTTTCATCCATAAGAAGTCTTTAAGTCTAGTACCATTTGAAGGCTCCTGTGAGCTAGAGCTCGGAGCTTGAGAACCTCGGTTGTTACCCTGGGAGGCCACCATCTGATTCAGCATAGTGATGGCTTCCCTATCTGTGCTGGGAGCTGGCTGGGCCTGAGCAAGGGGCGCCTGTGGGACCTCAGCAGTCCTGGCAGGGCATGCCCATCTCCTAGCCTCTGGATGGACTGGGACCTCAGGTTGGGTATTCTCAGCAGCTGGGTTTGCGGCATCTCTCTAAGCGCTTATTCTTTTTGGCGGCATTTTTTGTAAAGGTGTAACGCACAAGTTAAAATGTGATTTCTACAAACTTAAACTCTATCGCACGAATCCAAATAATGGATGAAGGGTAACATTTCCTAATGTCCTACAGCCTCTTGTTTATGAAGTGTGGTACACAACACACCCATAAACAAGGATCTACTAGACACGGCTTCATGGACTCACTAGAACACTCGAACTCTATGCTTTGATACCAAGGTTGTGTGTCTCGGGAGGTTACCCTAGGCATAACTGACACTCAGAGACTATTGCTAGTCCCCAAGCGAACCACCTAGTCTCATCACATTCACTCAATCCATTCATTAGCGGAAGCTAACAAAGAAATAGCTAACTATTAGTGGGCTATAAACTATCAACTCTACCTATCATAAAGAATACGAGTAAAAAGGAACAATCTCAATATAAATAAGGAAAAGGCAGAAAGAACCCCAACATCAACCATCATACATCTATGTCTATGAAGCCTCTATAACTAATATCTAAGAAGGTACCATGACATACCATGGATACCACAATCAAATGAAATAACTCAAAATAGATAAAAAAAATTGAATATGTCCTCCGAAAGTAAGGGAGGACTCACCAAGTCTCTATTTGGGGATCTGTGAACCTAAATAATTAGCCTGCTTAAGTCCTCTTTCTACATAATCTACATGATAAAATGATGCAATGCTAAAAGGGCATTAGTACGTGGAATGTACTGTATGTAAAATGGGCTAAAGTAAACAATAAGGGCTATATGACATAAAATGACATCAGTTTATCAATCACTCAAACTCAACTCAGAGTAAGGAACGTGAATCTATCACATTGCTATCTCAAGACATCACACAATCACATCCATCTCAGAGCACTGCCAACACGAAACCTATTTGGGAGTTTATATAATCGACAATAACCACCTATGAGCTAGTAATGATACAACAAAAGATGTCGTCGGCACATCCGCCCAATATATTGCCTAGGTAAAGGAAGAGTATATTGGGGATCCCAATGAAGTCTTTATTGTCCTTTGTGGGATAAAGAAAGCATCCACTTTCATGGTCCAATCCCCTCCTAGCTGGCCACATAGTCAATAAGTGTGAGAAGGACTCACTCTTACCCATTTTGGTTCTAATACTCCTCCCAAGACTCGATATGCTCATAAGTCTATAATTATCAGGCTAGTTATACAATCAACCCCTCCTCGTTAGGTAGGGACCTCATCTCATCTGACAATCTATCAACTCAAGGAATATATTCTTTCTTTCAAAGCTAAGGTTCAACTCATTTAGACTCTTAGAACACCAATTTCATAAACTTTAGCCATCAATATACTCATCTCAATACCCAAACCACAACAGTTAATACAGTCAGACAATCAAGGCTCTAGATATTACCCCTAAGTTCATTCTCAAAAAGTCTTTCATAGAGAATTCATGTATGGTAAATATATAGTAACACAATAATACATGTAAACAGTTAATTCAAAGTATAATGATCATCATTTTATGATATTGTATAGATACTATGATAAATTTCAAGAATATCTTCAAGAATTACAATTCAAGACCCAGCAACTACCAATCTCCGACTTACTACATTCATTGGATCACATGGAAGAAAAATTCCTTGTTCTGGGTAGCCTTTACATACCTGAGATGAAGATTGTACAAATCTTCAAGGAAATCGTGACCCTGAACTAGGAAACTCTCAAGTTCTCTCTTCTTCTCCTCTCAGAATCTTTGCTTAGACGTAGAAGAATGTGGTTTCTTTAAAACCCTTTCGTACGAAGTAAGTCTTAAAAAGCACATTTTGAGACTTAAAAATGGATTGAAAATGACCAAAATAACCTTCCCAAAATTTTAAAGAAAAATTTAAAATTGGTACATTGATCCGCGACGTGCCAGGGGCGTAGACCAGTGTATTTCACGAATCTTCAGGAAATTTCAATTCCCATCAGAAATATAAAATACTTCTAAGCGTTAGTCTGCGCCCCTTTCGCATCACGCCAGGGGCATGGATCAACATTGTTTCACCATTAAATAGGTAAAATTATTTTTTGACCCGATCGCTCTTAAATCGGATCTAGACCATTTCCTACTCGATTTTTCGCATTGATCACAAAACTAGTCTCAAATTTCCCATCAAAGATTTAGACGACGTGTTGTCCGCACGATTACGTTTTAGGGGCATTTCGGTAATTTTATGGGGTATTACAATTTCATTTTGACTGCTATAAATTTGATCCATTATGTTCTTATAGAAATCTATCAATTGATATTTAATTTTGTTTGGTGAAAAAGGTTGGGCATAATTATGGGGATTCGAGTTGTATATATATGTTTCTATATATTAGTTGACAACGTTGAGGAGATATATGCATATTTATGTATCTATAAATTGTCGCGCCAGTTTTAAGTTCTTGGTTCTCTTTTCAGATTTGATGTATGCTTCTCAAAATAATCTTATCAATAAAATACCTTATATTTGATACAAATTTTCTTCTTCTTCTTCCTTTAAGTATATATTTGTGCACAATTAATACACATAACAACAACAGCAGCAACAACAACAACATACCCAGTAAAATCCCACAAGTGTCTGGGGAGGGTAGAATGTACACAGACCTTACCACTATCATAGAAGTAGAGAGGTTGTTTCCTGTGAACCCTCATCTCAAAACCCTTAAGCAAGAAAGAACTAGATATGACAAAAGGAAACAGAAAGAGTGACTAATAATGAAAGTATGTAAATAAGAACTAACACATAATAAGACAGGTAATATGAACACAAAATAAAAAACACCTAACCCTACCATTAGCCTGCTACTCTAATTCGTGACCTCTATTTTTTTCTATCTAATTCATGTACTCAGTGAGATCAAGTTCCATCATATCATGTCTGTCACGTCCCCCCAGTACTTCTTCGATCTATCTCTACCCCTCCGAGTATCTCCCAAAACCAACCTCTCGTACCTTCTAATAGGAGCATCGGTACTCCTTCTCTACACATGTATAAACTATCGCAGTCTCGCTTCCATCATCTTTGCGGTCACTGGGGCCATCTCTAGCTTCTCCCGAATGGTCTTATTCCTAACCTTGTCACTCCTGGTGTGACCGCACATCCATCTCAGCATCCTCATCTCTACGACATGTATATTCTGAACATGTGCCTTTGAGTTTAGGTGGTATCTTCCTATCACACAATACTCTAGATACAACCTCTATTTAGTCCATGCTGCCCCAATAAGATGTATGACATCATCATTGATATCACCACTACTCTGCATGATGGACCCTAAATAATTAAAGTTTTCTCTCTTGGGGATAGGTTGAGTGACAAGCCTCATATCAGAGTTTGCCTCATCCCTCTCAACACTGAATTCACACTCCAAGTATTCACTTTTGGTCCTGCTCAATTTGAATCCTTTGGACTCCAAGGCATATCTCCAGGCCACCAACCTCTCATTAACTTTATGCCGAGTCTCATCAATCAGTACTATGTTATCTGCAAATAGCATACACCATGGTATCTCCTCCTCAATAGATCATGTCAGATCATCCATCACCAAGGCAACAAGAAAGGGCTCAACATAGATCCTTGGTGGAGTCCTATCTCAACAGGAAAATACTCAAAGTCTCCTCCCACTGTTCTTACCCAAGTATTGGCTCCATTGTCCATGTCCTTAATCGCCCTTATATATGCCACTGGGGCACCTTTCACCTCTAGACACCTCCATAAGACATCTCTTGGGACTTTGTCGTATGCCTTCTCGAGATTAATGAACACCATATGAAGATCCTTCTTTCATACCCTATATTTCTCTACTAACCTCCGAACAAGTTGTGTTGCTTCAGTTGTCGACCGCCCCAGCATGAATCCAAACTGATTCTCTAAGATAGATAATACTCTTCGCACCCTCATCTCCACTACTCTCTCCCAAACCTTAATAGTGTGGCTTAACAAATTGATACCCTTGTAATTATTACAGTTTTGAATATCTCCCTTATTCTTGTACAATGGAACCATTGTACTCCTCCATTCATCAGGCATCTTGGCAATCTTCATAATAGCATTGGATAGTCCACTCAACTACACAATGCCATTCTTGACCATTTTCTTCCAGAAGTCTACCAAAATCTCACGGAGCCAGATCGGCATCACCCTCTTCATCCTACTAATAGACCGTCTTACCTCCTCAGCTCTGAATCGCCTGCAATACCCAAAATCACAATGGTTTTTAGAGTGTGCCAACTCACCGAACTCAATATCTCTACCTCCTTTTTCATTTAAGAGTTTATGGATGTAAGCTTGCCACCTTAATTTAATGGAAGCGTCATTCACCAACACCTCGCCCTCCTCATCTTTGATGCACTTCACTTGGTCCAAATCACAAGCTTTCCTTTCGCTTACTTTAGCGAGCCTATACAATCTCTTGTCCCCGCCTTTATCACTTAAATCTTCATAAAGGCACTCAAATGTTGTTGACTTAGCATTCGTGACCGCTATCTTTACTTCTAACTTGGTTGTCTTATAGAGTACCTTAAGCTTTTGTTTTTCATCTTTATCCCTATACTCGAACCACTTTTTATAAGCGCCCTTCTTATCTTTCACTTTACCCTAGACTTCATCGTTCCACCACCAATCACCTTGACGTCCACCAAAGATCCCTCTCGAAACCCCTAGTACCTCGGTAGCTACCTTTCTTATGTAACCAACAGTCGTGTCCAACATACTATTCACATTACCTTTACTACTCCATGCCTCTAAGTTTCTCAACTTTTCTTCCACCTCGCGAGAAAGGGATGGAGTACGGTCTCCCCATCTGATCCAAGGTTGGGCATACATAACCTTCTTTATCTTTTCTCACTTGATCTCCACATCCATCACTAAAAGCCTATGTTGAGTGGAGACATTCTCACTCAGAATAATCTCGCAATTCTTACATAGGCTTCTATCTCCCTTTCGGAAAAGTAGGTAATCTATCTGAGTCATAGCTACCGTACTACGGAAGGTAATCAAGTGGTTTTCCCTCTTTGGAAAACATGAGTTAGCAATCACTAACTCAAAGGCTTTCACAAAATCCAAAAGATACGTCCCTCTTCCATTTGTCTCCCTAAAACTAAAGCCTCCATGAACACCTTCAAATCGCTAGTAGTAGCCCCGATATGCCCATTAAACTCACCCCTAATGAAAATTCTTTTCATCTTCGATATGCCTCGCATAGCCTCATCCAAACAATCCCAAAAGATCCTTTTGACTTCCTCATCTAGGCTTATTTGGGGTGCATAAGCATTAACTACGTTCACCACATGTCTACCAACCACGAGTTTGAGAAACATCATCCTATCATTAACCCTCCTGACCTCAACCACATACTCCCTCAGACCCTCATCTACTAAGATACCCACACTGTTTCTTTCCCTAGAACCACCCGAGTACCACAGCTTAAACCCATCCACATCCCGAGCCTTGGTGGCTATTTATCTGTTCTCCTGGACACACGCTATATTAATATGTCGCCTCTTAAGACACTTCACTAGCTCTATGGATTTTCCTGTAAGTGATCCCATATTCCACGACCCGACCCTTAATTTGGATAACCCCATGTCTCCCTTACCACCCCTCCCCCTAACCTCTAACCCCGACTGATGACATGACCCTAGTCCACCATGAGGTCTCGACGCCAGTAACTAAGAACTAAAAACTCTCTAAGCTGCAAAATCTAAAAAAATACAAGTAAAATAGCAAAATATCTAGCGAGTATACAAGTAAAAAAATAAACAACAAGAAAACTACCGAAAACAGGAAGATACCCAAAAACAATATGCTATACAGCCCACAATCAATATGTAATCGGCAATATCTAGTAATACGTAACAACTACCCAGTACTATACTCATGATATATAACAAACAACCCACAATCAAGATAGGAACATATAAGATATAAGTAGAAAGTACTAGGCAGCAAGAAAACAGCAGGAAACTAGAAATACAAATATCTAACAATAATCGGTGCTAGAGCTACAAATATAACAGTGATCCGAACAGAAATACAGATAGAGAGAATTGTCACAGTAATCAGCCTAGGAATAAGTAACAAAGAATGTCAAAATCAAGAAGTACATAGAAAAACAAAGAATTTCAAAAATAAGAAGTACAGAAAAATGTAAGAACGAATGAACCTGGACCATCGAAATTCGCTTTAGAGCTCGCCAGAGTAGATCGACGGGGTGTCGACAAGGTGAGCTTTATAGGAACCTTGAAAAAGGAGTGTGAATCATTTGAGATCATGAAAATGAAGCAAATCTGTAAAAAGAGAATTTGGAGCAGAGCTGGAACAAGTGTCACCGGAAATGGTGGCCGAAAAACATCGTTGGGGAGTAGGGGCCGTAGAATCTTCAAGATGAAGAATCGAATCTGACCTGCAAATCATCGCTAGAGAGTAGAATATTATGAATTTTCCAAGTATACCGGTGCCCTATTGATTGTTGTTCTCCAGCGAAAGAACGACAGAAGGAAATTTGAGATCAGGAATACTGACGCCCGTTGGTTGTTGTTCTTCAGCGAAAGTACCAAGGGGGAATGTTGTTCGGCAGAATAACCCAAAAAAGAAAAGGATATTGCTCGATAACTGATTGGAGATCTCGCCGGAGAATCACCAAAAATGTCTTTTTCGATTCCCCCAAATCACTACTCTAATTATTTTTCACTAAGAATATCTTAGTCCCTACACAATTAATACATGATAATTGAAAATGGTCAATCAAGTAAAAATGCAACCTACCCTAAAATTAATACATGTATATTCTAAAATAGATACATGATAATAGAAAAAAGTATAAGACAAAAATAAATAGATATTCTTGTGTATCATGTACATGTATATAACTGTAATAATTCTCCTGGTCATTTTCTTCACTTCATTTTTTTAGCATTTAGAGCTTTGCTATAGAATCCCCAAGTCATTTGTGACTTGATGGCACTAACAGTTCAGTTAACCGTCATTCATTTAGATTTTATACTTGTTTTCGTGTTTTGTATCCTCTTGGAGTTCAAAAAGTTGATTTCGGTCAAACCTCTGGAAAGAAGTCCTCAGAATGTAATTCTGATTGTTTTAGCTTGAAGATGGTTACTTGATATAGGGGTGTGGTCCACTCAGTTCCTAAGGCTATTAGTGCAACTTTTAGCTATTTTAGACATTTTAGCCTTTGAGCTTTGACCTAAGTTTGAATTGGTCAATACTTACGGAAAACATATCCAAATGAGAAATCCATCAGTGTAGTTAACTACATAATGTCGATTTTGATCTAGAATGATTAATTGTACATGACCCTAGGCTTTCGATCTCATTTTGATCTCTTTTGTATATTTTTGCTTAAAATGATGCTTGAGCATGGGATCCACTTTTTATCGAGATGAGCTTTGTTGGAAATTTTGATTATGACCTTGAGTCTAAAAAATCTGATTTCGATGGGGCAGCATGGTTCCCTTGCACGCACAGGGTTCTAAACGATCTCAAGCACTCCATCGAGATTTTGGACTTGATCATGCCAACTATTGAAGTAACAATCTGGTGCAAGTTAAATGACCTTCGTGTTCATGGGCCTTGTGGTTCATGGTTGGGAAGCAAAGTCAGGTAACTCTTAGCAATTTTGTGGCCTAGGGACATAATTGTAAGGTTTTTCCTTTTTGTTATTTGCGATCACACAAGGCCATGTCGCAATCAGAATTTTTTACCAAGTTTTGGGCAATGATCGCGAGTATTAGGCTTCGGGATCACGAAGAGCATTTATCATTGGTACTTTAAATGAGATAATTCATGTAGTAGCCCGACTTCAAATTTTCTTTTTTCATTTCTTGAGATTTGGAGCTTCGTTCGAGGTGATTTCAAGTGTTGGGTGTTCGTGTGGATCACGGACAGGTAGTGAAGTATTCGAGGAGCTTCGAAAGGCATCATGGTGAGGTCTTTTTATGCCCTAATGGTCCGTCCTCTTCTAGAATGCTCCTTTAATCAATCATTCTATTATATGACTTGAGTTCTCTTATTTTCGAGCGTCAAATTGTGCCTTATTTTAAGGTATAAGCTCAATAATGCATTTAGAATCTTTGTACAAATTCAATTTTGAAAGTCCCATCATCAGCCCATAATTTTATTTATGACTTGATTTTTGGTCTATCTGCAAAAAACACAATTTTGGAATCAATATACTTGTATTGTCATAGTGATCAACATTCTGATAGCATCGCGACATTCAAAGGTGATTCAAGTGTAGATAGTTATCTTGAAGTGGATTTAGTGTGTGTCTGATTAGCTTCGAGATAGACATCATTCTTCATTCTTGACTAAGTTCTTCTTGATACTGATTAGTATAAATTTGATGTAAATTTGAACTATATTCACCAAGTATTCTCTTTTCTTCAATGTGATTCTGGTTTAATGATTTACAAGTAAGCCTTAGACTAGCATAGACCCTCAAAGATTATAGTTCAGGCATGTTTTAGTACAAGTATACTTTTGGAGAGTTGTGTCATGCTCCGGAAGGGTACCCTAGGCATAACTGACACTCAAAAATCATTGCTATCCTCCAAGAAAACAACTTGACCTGATCGCTCATTCAATGGGTGGAACACTCAACTCATAAAGGATTTAGAAGTGGGCATGTAAATCAACAACCAGATAAGTGTAGTTCAAAACCAACCGTCTTTCAAATCAATTAACTTTTAACTCAATAACCAGTATAGTTTTCAAGATAGAATATGAAAGGAAATATCAGTCCAACTTCAAATCTATCTGTCACCGTCAATGAAGCGTCTATCCAAATAATAAGGTGTCGAGGCCTACCTTAAAAGAAAAAAAAATATGATCCCTATGAAGGCAATGAGGCCTCACAACTATCTGAGAAGAAGTAGATCATTAACGGAGAACTTGTTAAGGATCTCTAGCACCTATTTCTGTATTATAAAATAATGCAGCATCAAAAGATATGAAATATATAGTATGTAAAATAGCTTTAAAAAACATTCAAGGAATAGTTAACATCAAGAAATAAGTTTCAAATCAAATCAATAATATATACTAGTTTTTAAAAAACTAGTGTTTCGTAGATCTACTCAATCATATGCAAATCACAATGAATTCAAATCATTCATTAATGGGAGTTTCTCTAACTAACATCTATCACCTATGAGAGAGTGATGGTAAAATATTTTGCACTACCAATATCTTAGCCATCCAATACCCTAGTAGAATAAGGTATGATCAAACATCAGTGGATCCACAATCAAACAAGTCCTCTTTTGGGAGAAAAGAGTCACAACCTCTAATCTTACGCTAGCAACACAATTTATGAGGTTTGAGTTACATGAACTCTTACCTAAACAGTACTCAATACTACTCCCAAATCAGTTTATTATGCTCATATTTATCATGAAATAATATTTCAAATCATCTCATCAAGTCTCAATGGACCTTTCAAAATTCAATCTCATCTCAGCACATCACGCTCTTTCGTGTACAAATCATGTGCCTTCAACTCATTATATCTCATTAAAATACTTTTCTCAAACCATCATTGATACTCAAAACTAATACTCATTTACGCTCAATAAAATATGCTTCAACTCAGTCAAGATCATACTTTGCTCAATGCATAAAATTTATCGAATCTCAATTCAAATAATGCATAGTAAAACTATAATCATTAACTCAATAGGATTTATAGAAATATAGTTATGAATGAAAACTCAAGAAATAAAAATGTAGAAACAACAACAATTTCAATGAATTCAATTGAGCTCAAAGAATGAAGAAATCAATTCAATTCGGGATTCAAGGAGTTAGGGACCAATTCAATTTGTACTCAATAATCAATACAATTAGATGAAGGTCATGTAGATGAATGCAGTCCAACACTATATTTGCATACCGCTTGGCGATCTAATTTTTGCACTAAAGCAAAATACCAACAAACTATGTTGCATAAGGTGGAACTATTATTGTTACCTGAAATGCATGGTGTAATAACCCTCTGGTTAGTTTTATGATTTTTTTGTTATTAAATTGACTTGAGCATGTGTATATTATCCTTGGGACTATTTGGGTGATTATTGGTTGGGTTATTCCGGCGTTATGCAGATTTTTGAGTTAACCAATTATACTTGTAAAATAGTTTTCAAGTAAAGTCCTAGTAAACAACCTCAAAATGGAATTTTAGAGATTCCATTAGCTCCAAAATGGTCGAATTAGGCTAGGAGTATGTCCGATACAATTATATCATGGATTGCAAATTTAGCCGCCGGAACCGGTCAACAGTTGACCCAGTCAATACTCTGGGAACCATGCCCGGAATGAAAATTTTGATAGTGCAATTAGCACCAAATGTCGATTTTGGTCTAGGGCGACCCTTCGTTTGATACTGGGGACGTTTAGATGTGATTTGACCCCCGAGGGCTTTTCGATAAAAGTTGCGTATAAAGAATTGGGACACTCGTATTATCGTAAGAAGTTTCATTTGAAATTCCAACCACACCATTGGCTTTGGAACATCAAAATCTATAGGGTTGCATAGTTCGATTGTGAAAATTAACGTTCAAACTAGTCTGAAATGATAGAAAAGAGATTGAAGGATTAATGGAAGGAGGGGAGAAACACGTAGCCTATTTTGGAGCTTCCACATGCTGCAGTCAGTTGTTGCCACATGGTAGAAACATGGAAGCATGCTGCATATATATATATATATATCTTGATTCTTAATCTTTCATATCAAACTTGATTCTTAATCTTCTCTTAAGCTCTTTTATCAAAGCTAAGTCATTACTAGAGAAAGCAATGTCATCCATGCAGAAGAAGGACAATACCTAATGTCGACCTTTTTATAAACATTGAATGTCCGATTTACTTATTTGAAAATCGGCTCCTTCCTCTATTCCATATATATATATATATAATACCTAATGTCGACCTTTTTATAAACATTGAATGATCCAATTTACTTATTTGAAAATTGGCTCCTTCCTCTATTC
>JAOTQR010000011.1:14073758-14084568 GCA_025774065.1 Solanum ossicruentum | reverse complement strand
CGGCAGGGCCGCATCGAAGTCCTTGTCGGCCCGCTTTTCATTTTTGTTAAGTTTGTATGTATATCGTACGTATGTTTCTGGGAGCTGCTGTCTTCTTTACCAACTTATATATTATATGTTTTACTTATGAATAATGGCATTACAATTTTATGTTGCATTACATCTCACATACTTTGTACATTCCAAAAGTACTAATGCATCTTTTGCCTACACGATTTAACCATGTAGGGACAAGTACTCCTCAACCAGCTCGTGTCTAGTTTCAGACGTTCAAGACTAGTACTTTTGTGGTGAGCCCTTAATTCGTGTCTCTAGCATTTTTCATTCTTACTATGTATTTTCAGATACTGATGTATATGTTGGCCTTTGGAGCTTTTTTCTTTCTATGTTGTTAAGTGTTGGAGTCTTTTCTATTTGATGGAAATTGATTAATACTGATTCTGTCCGTTCTATGGTTAGATGGCATGATGTTTGGACAATATGAATGTTTTTAATGTTGCTTTATTGTCATATGTGTTGTCCATATGTCTATGAATGCTTGAAATACTAAAAATAGCTTGAATGAGGTACCTCCGGATAACTCATTCCCCATATGACGAAGAGGCCCTTGGGCGGGGTGGGTAGAGTTAATATTGAGGTGTTATCTTTTGAGCTATTTTTGTGTGTGTCTATATATATATATATATATATATATATATATATATATATATATATATATCGGGTCGTTACAGTTAAAATTGAGATGTTATCTTTTCAGCTATTTTTGTGTAATTTTTATGCCATATTTTCTCAATATTTTTGGGCTATTTTATGTCAATTTATAGGGAAAACTATTCAAAATAGACCTAATGTGAAATTATTTATCTTTAATGGACTCATGACCCAAACTATTTCCCTTCTTACTCTACTTTTTCTTTTTTATTTTGCCTTGACATTGTGCTAACATCAGCATAATATCAGTATGAACACTATGAAATAATTCTCCGTGATACTCCGGTGATATATACATATTATATTGGTATCATTAAGAATGAGCTAAATCCTTTGTGATATTCTGCAGTATATTGATATTCAATTAGTATCATATAGGATTATGTTTTTCAAGAAATAAATAAAAAAAATATTAAACTTTAAATTAATAGAAAATATATCAATTGTGATAATCTGTCAGTATATTTATACCATATCGATATTGTATAAGACTAGAAAATTACAAACTTATTTGTTAAATTATAAATTAGTAGAAAATATATTCTTTATAATGCTCTATCGATATATTGATACCATATCGATATCATATAGGACTGAGCTTAATCATCTATGATACCCTATTGATATATATATATATTGTTGGTATATCATACAAAGTAAGTGTTAATGTTAACATAATATTAGCACACAAATTCTAATAATAAACAAGCATAAAATATAAAAAAAAAATTCTCCTATGAATACAAATAGTTTGCTTCAGAGGAAACTCATTTCCAATTTTATGTTGGATGTTGTATATTCATGTCAAACCCAGAGCGGCCCAATTTTATAGGTCCGAGAGTATTAAAGCTTAAAGCCTACTACATAAACCCTAGTCCCTGCTTTTGTTTCCAGAAAAAACAGACCTATACGAGAAGAGGAGGGAGAAATGGGCAGCGATAGCGAAGTGGAGAAAAAGGTGTTGGCTGTAGCTCCCATTGCCAAACCCCTTGCTGGAAAAAAGCTCAACAAGCGCATCTTCAAACTTGTTAGGCGAGGTATCCTTGGACTACTTATTTATAATTGTCTCTTCGGAATATTGTGATTTGATTGAACTCTACCTTATTTTAACCTCAGCTGCTGAGAAGAAATGCTTGAAGAGGGGCGTTAAAGAGGTGGTGAAGAGTATTCGACGAGGTCAAAAAGGGTTGGTCAAATTCTTTTCGGTTTATTTCATTTTTAAGGAGTTAATCTGGATGTCGATGGGTAATATTTCACTCTTTTCATTACTCTGGTTCTGATGATAATGACATTAGGTTTTGTTTTAGATTTCTTTACGCTGCAATGTGACTTATGGAGAAAGAAAAAAAATGAATAAATGCTTAGCCACCTAACACATCATCATACTAGTTTAGTTCTACAGGTGGGATTTGGTGAAGGCAAAGTGCACGCATGACGAGGGAGGTGGTAGAGAAACTTTCTTAGAAAGACCCTTGGCTAAACCTTACTTATAAGCTCTTTTTCTCTCATTTATTGTTACTCAGTATATATACACATACTTACAGGGTTATTTTACTCTTAATGCATCCTTCGTAGGGGTGACAAAATTAAACCTATTGAAGTTTGGACGGGTTATTTCATTAGAACTCATCTTAACCCAACCAATTTCAACTCATTTAAAATTAGATTGATATTCAATCTAAACTGACTCGAGATAAATCTTGTCAAAATATTTTTAGAATACTTTTTATTTTAAAAAAATTTGATATGTTTTATATAGTCAAAAATAAAGAAATATATAATTTAATTAAGTACTAAAATATTGAAAAAGATCAAATAAACTAACTAAACTTAGTAAAAGTTGGGTCAGATTAGATCTTGACCCACTCCATAACCGATTACTTTACCCTTTTTGAACCCAAGCAAATTTGGGTTGGGTTGGGTCTTGACTCGTTTGTTGTCTTGACCTATTATAACCCACTCAAATTTGACCAACCCGCCCAATTATCACCTCTAATCCTTCATTTATGATCTGAGTGAAACATGCTTTTAAATGGTTTGACTTGGTCACTCTATGTTGCCCCTCCATCCTGGGCCTTGAAATGAATTTTATCTACTTTGAATAGAATTTTGGATACATTTGTGGATATTTCTAGAGAATGGGAAATATTTTGTTATAAAATATATTCGGGCATTTGTACAACTTCAATTATTCCAGTGTCTCTTGTCCAAATAATTTATTAATATCTAATTGCCTATCAGTGATCTACTTCCAGACAACAGAGATACTAAATCGACTGAAATATACTTCAGTTAGGGAGTTAACATGAGTTTGAAAGTGACTGAGGTTGGAATAAAAAGAGTTGTATTGTTAGGGTAATCTCTGTACTCGGCTTTTATCTCGACATTGTCTAATCATAACATGTAATAGCAGGTCATTGTACATATCTTGATTTTATTTAATTTTTTTCAAAAGAACATGTAATAACAGGCTAACTTTTCTCAGCACTAAATTTAGCTTTTGATTAATGTAATTTAAGTACTTTGATATGAATTTTGGTTGCACTTCTCATCCATGATACAACATTTTAACAGTTGCTATGTAGCAGTGTTCTTCGCTATTTGCCTACAAATTTACAATCATCGTATGTTTTTTATTATGGATTTTCTATCTCTCATCATCTGTTTGTTTTTGGTGATCACAGAGTTTGTATTATAGCTGGAAATATTTCTCCTATAGATGTCATCACCCATGTTCCAATCCTGTGTGAGGAAGCTGATATACCATATATCTATGTCTCCTCAAAAGAAGTAAGTTGAATTTATATGCTTTTAAATACATTTTCTTTTCTGTTCTTTCACTAGTTACTATTTGCAGCTTCCTTCAGCTTTGAACCTGTGACACTGACTGTATTATAGTGCTTGTGTATAATCCTTTTCATTTTGTCTTAGAGAAATCAGGATTGTATATCCCGTCTTTTATATCGTGTAAACTCCTTTGGTCCCATGAGTTGTTGTCAGGAAGCATTAAACTTGTAGTGCATTCTTTCCTAGAGTGGTAGCATTTGTTGGCTATCTTAAACTTATAAGGCTGTGGTGTTATCAGATTTCAAAAGAGTCAGTCATGATGTGGTGGTTGTACAAAGGCACTATTTCTGCTTTGACATGCACCATCCTCGGTAAAAATGATTGTGAAACTGATCAACTGTGTTGCAGGATCTTGCAAATGCTGGAGCCACCAAGAGGCCAACATGTTGTGTTTTGGTGCAGACAAAGCCTGCCAAGGGGGAATTTAGCCAGGAGGATCAAGAGAAACTGAAAACAGATTATGATCAAGTTGTATCAGAAGTTGGTGAAATGGCATCCTCCATGTACTGATTATCAACAAAATTATGATATTGGAGTTTGTAACTAATTCAGGTTCACGAATGGCTCTCTAGTGCTAGTCTTTCCAAGCTGAGCTGCCTTTCTTTTTTTCTTCCTTGCCTGTCTAAGTTCTGGAACATGATTCAAATGTGTTGCTATGTAACCACATCCAAGTGTTGCTCACTTGCTCTATAGCTTGTTCGATTAGAAACGTGCCATGAACATGAAGTAGATAACCTATAAACAACAGATTGTTCAATGGATGCAATAGCAGTGTGATGAATGGGATGATTGATAGGCTAGCCCCCAAATCAAATGATAAACTGCACTATTTAACGTCTTTTAAAATAAAGAAGGAACAGACATTTGTAATGGGTAAGAGGCAGCAACAATATGAAATGAGTAAAACAACGTGAATATATTTGAAATTCAAGTTCAGGAAGTGTTTAAGGTAAAGGATCATATTTATTTAAGATCCTATTTTTTAAGTCAAAAATATCTTCTTTAGTAATAGCTATATTATAATTTATATAAGTGTCGTGGGAAGCAGCTGACTGTCGACATGCTAGCAGGCTGTTCAGGGCTACTTCAGTAATTTTGGTTGCATCTGCTCAAGCAGGCATTAGATCGACATGTCTGCTTAAGCAGCTTTAGGCCTTATTTTTAGTGTTAAAAATATTGTTAATCATGATAATTAAAGCTGCTCAAACAAGCAGCAAGTCCACATGCCAACTTGTGAGTACATCCGTAATTTTTTATGAATCTTCTATTGTAACTTGTTTGTATTATTTTTTGTGTTAAAAAATATTGTTAATCATGACAATTAAAATTGCTTAAGTAGACAACAGGTCGACATGGCTGCTTGGGCAGCTTGAGAGTGTGTTCATATTTTTTTATAGTTGTAATTTGTTTGTCTATTTTTTGTGTTAAAAATGCTACTAATTATGATAATTAAATATGCTCGAGCAGGCAGCAGATCCTTATGCAGCTTAGGGGTATATTCATAATTTTTTATGATTACTTCATTGTAATTTGTTTGTCTTATTTTTCGTGTCAAAAATGTTGTTAATCATGTTAATTTAAGTTGTTCAAGCAAGCAGCAGGCCGACATGCCTGTTTGAGTAGCTTGATAGTATATTCATAATTTTTTTTATTCTTCTGTTGTAATTTATTTGTCTTATTTTTAATGTTAAAAAATGCTACTAATCATGATAATTAATAATTTAAAATATTTCCAAAAAATATGATATGCCACAATATTTTTAATTGACTCTCTAAATTTTATCTATATAACTAAAATTAAAGCAAAAAAATAATAGATATTGAACCTCACAAGCGCGGTCACCAATGTCTAGTTACTAATATATTTATTTAGCTGCAATATGCATCCTTTTCTAGAAAGCTTTTAACTATATTTTAGTGATCTGAATTGATAGTAAAATAATCTTTAAATCTCTCTCATATTTTTTCAAAAAGATTTCATACTCATCTCCATATCTCTTTCAATTTTCAATTCACTGGTCACAATTTTCTATTGTCTATTTTAATTTGGCATTTCGTCAATGTCATTTGGGGTTTTTAATTGTTCTACATTCATATTTATGAATATGACGTTTTTAGAGGGTGTATGCAGTGATTTAATTATTTTTGTGATATCTAACGCGAACAATATTATTGGTAGCCAAATAGAGATATGAACGTGAAATAATTTGGGAAAAGTAAGTTTACGTTCCTTTAAAGCAAATTATTTATATTCATATATCCTTTTACACTTATGCTTTCTTTCTATTAAAATTTACATCCTTACTATTAAAATTTACGCACTGATGTCATTTGATGTCAGCACCCTGCTTGTATGATATATTAATAGGGTATACATATACCAACAAGGTATTACAGATGATGAAATTCAGTCCTATATGATACCAATATGATATCAATATACTCATAAAGTATCACAAATAATATATTTTTTACTAATTTAAAATTTAATAAATAAGTTTATAATTTTAATAATTTTCTCTTAACTATTTTATTTATCAAAAAAAGAGCTCAAAATTGTATGATACTGATAGGATATTAATATATCGACGGAGAATCACAAGAATATATTTTCAATTAATTTAGAATTTAATAAATAATTTTGTAACTTTAATAATTTTCTAGTCCTATAAGATACCGATATGGTATAAATATACCGTCAGAGTATCATAAAAAATATATTTTCTACTAATTTAGAGTTTAAATTACTAATTTTTTTTTTATTTTTTCTTATTTATTTCTTAAAAAAAAACATAATCCTATGTGATACCAATTGGGTATCAATATACCTCTCGAGCTCATTATATATACATACATATTGTGTGTGTATGTGTGTATATACATACACACACACCATCAGAGTATATTTCATAGTATTTTATGTTGACGTCAGCATGATGTCAGTGCGAAATAAAAAGGGGTAAATGGGTAATGTTAGATAGTGAAGCCTGATGCAATGTTTAATGTACTGCTTATTCTCCGTATATTTTTATATATATAAAAAATAGTTCTCTTCCCATTTTAGAGAGAGAAGCTCTCACTTCTCACTACTTCTTCTTTTTCATCTTATTCTGGCCAAATCTGGTGTAGATCCTAACAACTAGTATCAGAGTAAGGTTAGATTCACCACGATATGTGTTGATGGAGAGTTTAAAGGTTGGTATCGACAAGTTTGATGGCTCTGATTTTGGGTTAGAGAAAATGCAAATCGAAGACTTCTTGTGTCAGAAGGATCTTCATGAACTCTTGATTGGGGTGAAGCCAGAGGGATGGCGAAGCTAAACGGAAACACAAAGATCGACAAGTTCAGATTTGATTCGGTTGAGTTTGTAAAAAACGTGGCCTTCAACATTGTGAAGGAGAAGATGACAGCAGATCTGGTGAGAACTCTATCGAATATGTACAAGAAGTCCTCTGCGATGAATAAGGTATACTTGATGCATAGATTTTTTAATTTACATATGTCTGAAGGCGGATCTGTGGCTGACCATATTAATGAATTCAATATGATTGTGATTCAATTGAATTTCATTAATATTAGTTTCGAAGACGAAACTAAGGCTTTGATTTTGATGTCAATATGATTGTTGTTGCTGCAATTAATAGTTCCCGTGGGTCTAAAAAATTGAAGTTTGATGAAATCCGAGATGTTGTTCTCAGCGAAAGCATTCACAAGAGAGAGAGCATCATCATGTAATGCTCTCAGTGTTGACCAAGTGGAACAAGTAAATGGAAGGGTTAAAATACACATGACAAATCCAAATCAAAGAATCATGAAAAATCTCCATAAAAATCTAATGTGGTATGTTGAAACTGTGGAGCGAGGGGACATTTTAGGACAGAGTGCAAGAAACCCAAAAAGACACAGAATAACAAATCTGAAAATGATAGTGACTCTGTAAATTCAAAGAAGACATTGGAGATGTACTAATAGTTCTTAGTGTCAACAACCCGGTTGAATCTTGGATTTTGGATTCTGGTGCTTCTTTCCATTTATCGCCAAGCAAGGAATTATTTTAAAATTTCAAGTCTAGATATTTCATAAAGGTATATCTTACTGATAATAAGGATGCGGATTGAAGGAAAGAGGGATATCTGTATACATACTCCATCAGGAAATCAATGGATGTTGGAAGATGTCAGATATATTCCAGCTCTCAAGAAGAATATAATTTCTGTTGATCAGTTAGACAACACAGTTTATACATCAGTATTTGAAAATGGTTCATGGAAGATTGTGAAAGCTGCTATGGTTGTAGCACATGGCACAAAAATTAAAACATTATACGCCACTGCAGGGTATATAAACTTGGTTGTTGTCACTGAAGATGTTTGTAGTTCAAGTCTGTGGCATAATAGACTTGGACACATGAGCGTCAAAGGAATGAAGATGCTGGATAAAAAAGGAGCTTTGGAAGGTCTCAAATCTATTGATTTGGATTTTTGTGAAAGTTGTGTTATGAGAAAGCAGAAACGTATCAGTTTCACGAAGGTTGCAAATAGCCTAAGAAAGAAGGACTGGAAATGGTCCATAGTGATGTATAGGGACCACCTACAGTTTCATCACTTGGTGGCTACAGATTTTATGTAACTTTCATTGATGACTTCAGTAGGAAAGTTTGGGTCTTCTTTATGTAACACAAGTCTGATGTGTTTGTCATTTTTAAGAGGTGGAAGGCTAAAATTGAGAATCAAACTGGCTGAAAATCAAATGTTTGAGGTCAGATAATGACGGAGAGTATGACTCATTAGAATTCAAGACATTTTATGCAGCTAAGGGAATTAGACTGATGAGAACAGTCTCAGGCAAGGTAAGACAGAATGGTGCCGCTGAAAGGATGAATAGAACATTAAATAAGCATGCACGAAGTATGAGAATTCATTGTCAGCTGCCCAAGGTGTTTTGGGCAGACCAGTGAACACAACTGCATACTTGATCAATTGAGGTCCATCAGTTCCATTAGGATTCAAGATTCTTGAAGAGGTATGGACAGGAAAAGAAATCAAGTTGTCACACTTGAGGACCTTTTGATGTGTTGCTTGTGTTCATATTGATCCTGAGAAAAGAGACAAACTTGATGCTAAGGCTATGAAGTGCTATTTCATAGGTTATGGTTCTAACGTGTTTGATTACAGGTTTGGGAATGACAGAAAATAGAAAAAATTCTAAGACATTGTAACGTGACATTTGATGAAAATGTTCAGTAAAAAGACAACAGCAAGAAGGACTCAGAGATTGCAAAGCAAGTGGGAGTTGAGATGGAAATTACACCTAGTAAAGAGGGTGTAACACAAGAAACTCCAGAAATTATTCCTAAAGAGCCAGAGGTGGAGCAAGTGATATCAGAACTGGTGTTGAGGAGATTATCCAGAACCATTAGAGCACCAAACAGGTATTTACCTTCATTATAATATATGTTGATGACTGATGAGGGGAAATTCAAGTCGTTCAGTGAGGCTAAACAAGTGAAAGACTCAAGCAAGTGGGAGCAAGCCATAAATGAAGAATTGAGCTCACTTGAAAAAGAATAATACATGAGAGTTAATTGAATTACCTGCTGGAAAGAGAGCCTTGTTGAATAGATGGTTGTACAGAATCAAGCACAAACAAGATGGCAAAAGAAGGTTCAAAATTCGGTTAGTGGTCAAAAGATATTCACAAAGAAAAGGTATTGACTATGCTAAAATATTTTTTCCTGTTATGAAATTAACTACTATCCAAATCGTGTTGAGCATTGTTACTGCTGAAAATTTGCATCTTGAGCAAATGGATGTAAAACAACATTTTTACATGATGACTTGGATAAGGAAATATATATGCAGCATCTAGAAGGGTTTGTAGTTCCACGGAAGGAAAACTTGGTGTGTAAGCTTAATAAGAGCTTGTATGGGTTGAAGTAAGCACCTAGACAGTGATATATAAAATTTGACTCCTTCATGATCAAGAGTGATTTTCACCGGAGTGAAAAGGATCAGTGCTGCTACTTCAAGAAAAATTCTGATTCTTATGCCATTTTACTCTTGTATGTGGATAATTTGTTGATTGCAGGTTCTAACATGAAGGAGATAAACAATTTGAAGGTAGTGTTGTCTTCTGAGTTTGAATGAAGGATTTAGGTGTTGCAAAGTAGATTCTTGGAATAAGAATTGTTCAGTACAGATCTGTTGGCACCTTAAATCTGTCCCAGGAACAATACATTGAGAAGGTGCTATCCAGATTTAGGATGAATAATGTTAAGCCCAAGACCACTCCTTTGGCAGGTCATCTAAAATTGTTAAAAGAGTAGTCACCAAAGACAACTGAAAAGCATGAACACATGGCACTAGTTTCATATGTCTCGGTAGTTGGAAGCTTGTTGTATGCTATGGTTTGCACAAGACATTATATAACACACGTAGTAGGAATTGTCAGCAGAGATATGTTAAACCCGAGGAAAGAACATTGGGAAGCTGTGAAATGACTTCTAAGATACTTGAAAGGTACATCTAATACTTCAACATTGGGAAACTGTGAAATGACTTCTAAGATACTTGAAAGGTACATCTAATACTTCGTTTTGTTTTGGCAATGGCAAGGTTGTCTTGCAGGGATTTATCGATGTTGCGTTGAGTGGTGATATGGACTCAAGCATGAGATATCTGGGTATATGTACACTATAGGTGATACAACAGTGAGTTGGATGTTAAAACTTCAAAAGTGTGTTGCTTTTTTTATCTACTGAGGCAGCATATATAGCAATAGCTGAAGCTGGAAAAGAAATTATATGACTAGCTGATTATCCAGAAGAGCTGGACAATAGGCAGCAGCAGAAAACTCTTTACACAGACAATTAGAGTGCTATATAGTTGGTGAAGAACCCAGTCGATCATGTGAAGACAAAACACATTAGAAGACGGTACCATTTTACTCACAAGTCAGTTGAAGATATACGTGTCTGGAAAAGATAGAGGGTGCAAAGGATCCAACAAACATGTTGACTAAATGTGTTGATGCTGCGAAACTAAGGTTGTGCAGAACCTTCGTTGGTCTTTTGTAGCTACTATATAAGAGGATTGTTGTGGTATAATGAAGATATTAATTATGCAAAATTATTTTTTTGTTTGTTGTTGACTAGATCAGTCTCCAAGTGGGAGAATTGTTAGGTAGTGGAACCTGATGTAATGTTTAATGTACTATTAAATATTTGTCAGCCTTGCGTGTCATCTAATTCTC
>JAOTQR010000011.1:14050443-14070198 GCA_025774065.1 Solanum ossicruentum | reverse complement strand
TATATGCTTACCCACTTCCTTTGGCTTATGATCCTATCTGTATTGTGTACTTTCTGTTTTACATATTCGGTACGTCTGTCGTACTGACCCCTTCCTTCGGGGGAGGGGGGGCTGCGTTCATGCCCGCAAGTACCGTCGAACAGGTGCAAGACCCTCTTGCCTAGGATCTCCAGTTTGCAGCTGCAGTGCCCCTTTTGTCTCAGGAGCCAATTATTGGTAGCTTCCCAGATTCACACGTTCCGTAATTGTATTATGTATATATACGCGTACGGTTTGACATCTTTGTATAGAGGTCTGTGGATACTAGTGGGTGATGGGTATTTGAGAGACACTTGAGTATATGGTTTATTATATGATTTTAGCATTTGATCAGACGACGAGACCGCATTATTATTATTATTATATATGACATGATTATTAGGCTGCAGGACCGCAGCGGAGACCTTGTCGACCCGCACTTATGTTTATGTATAAGGAAATATATATTTGTATTGTTGTCTGGGAAGCTGTTGGATTTTTCTTGCAGGTGAGGCTAGTCAGTAAAACAGAGAAAATTCTGCCGAAATTTTGGTAAATTTTCTAGCGGTTATGTTTGGTTTTTGAAGTTAGTGTTTGTCTGGGTGCCCAATCGGCACTAGTTACGGCCCTGGGTCGGGTCGTGACATTTTTTAGATGTTTTCAAAACATTTTTTTGCCTATTAGATCTAGTCTATTTTAGATGGCAAAAAAACAAATCTTCATATAGGTATTTAATCATAATAAGATAACGTTCTCCATTTAATATTAGAAATCTTTTGCCTATTTTTTAAAATTTCTTTTGGGACTTCTCTTTTTTTTAAAAAAATTGACTTGTTTTATCTATATTTTTGCCTATTTTTAAAAGCATTTTTTGGGACATCTGCTGACATTTTTTAAATGTTATTTTTTTTACCCTTTTGGATGTTTTGAAAAAATATTATTTTAAAAGTTTTTTGATTATACAAATACAAAATATACATTTATAAAATTAAATTATAATTTATTCAATCTCAAGAACGACGAAAAATCAATTCATGCAATTCTAACGAATTCAAATAAGAAAAAAATTTAAAATTACATCTATAAAGATTGTTTGGTCATATTTTATGTTTGGAATAATCATTAGAGCTTGTACCAAATATAGATTAAAAAAATTAAAGTCAATATTAAAACTAATCATGACATGATAAATTAAAATTATAGAATATTCATAGAAAAATGAGACTATTCGTGAACAAATCTATAATATTAGTTTTTGTGGGGATAATCGAACGAGGTGGAGTTATATTGTAAAAATAATAGTAATAATCCAACAAAGAATAAAGACTTAAACCTAAGTGAAGTTCTAAGTGCCAAAGGTTTCCTACTTAAATATTTTTTTATTCCTTTTTTTTTTTATATCAATTTGTTATGTTATATAATTTAAATAAAGAAAGATTTAATACACAAAATTTAGTTGATTTAAAAAATTTTAAATATTGAAATAAATGATAATTTTATCTATATATAAAGTGCAAAAAATTCAAATAATATTTTTAATAAAAGAATACTAATAATAATGAAATAGTCTTTTATATAGAAATATTTTAGTAGTAAAAAAGTTTTACTTCATATTTTTTTACAAAGGTATCGTACTTCATTTATAATTACTTTTAATTATACCGCCAATGTGTATGCTCATATAGTTAGGATTAGGATTGTTAAGATATAATAATAATAAAATAATAAAACAAAGTAGATAGTCGTACGAAAAGAGAGAATAGACGATTTTAAATAAACATTATTAAGAGATTTCACACTTTTAATATAGTATAGATATAGATAGATAGATAAATATATATAAATATAGCATAGATATAGATATATTAGCAAATTAAAATTAATTATGATATTTAATATAATTAATTTAAGAACTTAGATACAAGAAAAAAATAATCTAGACGTCTACTTTGAAGAAATTAGAAACGATAATTAATACAACATCGATTATCTTTTTTTAATTCGCTTTAATAGAAATCAAAGATGTCAAGCTAAGAGCCTGCAAAGCTGGGCTTATACCTATGATTACAAAGCAAATATTAATTAGGGTACCGATACTTTTTATTCTCAATCCTAATTTTTGTTATTATAGATTAAAATAAAGTGCTTCAACATACTTTTTTTTATTTAAATATTATAAAATTGATTAAAAACTATTTTAACTTCAAATTATTTCAAGTAAATCAATTCAAACAAGTCTTAATCTTACCATTTAAAGAATATTTTTGCAAAATAAATCTACACTCACCAACCAAAACAATTCTATGTAAAACTTGATGTATTACTAAATCTATGTAAAACAAATCTACATTCAGGCATGTCAATGTTAGTGCGTGAATTTGACTCTATCACCAAGTAATTTTTTTTAGTTTAATTTATAAGTTATTAAGAAATTTTTAATTTTACAGGACATAAATTATTTGAAGAATCTTCCTTTTGAAATTAGGAAAGGAATCTTTACAGTGTTACAAGCACTTTATTCTCTTCTTGTTTTTTTTGCAGATTCCTTGTCCTTTTTGTAGCGGGCCAGACTCAATTCAGATATGGTGAAAATAAATGAAAAAAGAATGTATTTTAAGGGGCCAACACAAAAGTGTATTTTATTTGATATGGAACGAGACATAAATCTCGAGATATTGAGATGTTTCATGAATTTAAAAATATTTTATACACTAATATAATAAAATTTAAAATGATAGAAAATACAAAAGATTATGAAAATGTACATAAAATTATTTTAGTTTGAAATGTTAATCAATATCAACAATTGACTTAAAAAATTAACTAAAAATGCTCATTACTATATATAATAAGAGAGAGTTAAGTAACTCAAGCAAGACACTAGATCGACATGGCTGATTCAGATATTTATTTCTTTTTATACAATATGTGGGACTCATAAAAATATTTTTGAAATTTTTTAATTGAATCTTTTTAAAGCATCTGCTTAGTGATTTTACAATATTACCCATAACAATTAATTTTTATAATTGAAGGGTCCATAAAAATATTTCAGAGATTTTTTAATGTAATTTATTAAACTTGCTTAGTGATTTTAAGATATTGCCTCTCATAAATAATTTCTCAGCTACTTCAATTGTTCAATTATTTTAAACTAATAGAACCCACAAAATATTTCGAGGATTTTTTAATTTAATTTTTTCAAAACAGCTACTTAGTACTTTACAATAGTATCCCTAACAACTAATTTTCGCGATTGAAAGGCCTATTAAAATATTTTTTAATTTAATCTACTTAAAACAGCTCTTTAATAATTTTTACTATATAAAATGCTGCTAATCATGATAATTAAAGCTTCTCAAGTAGACAACAAGTCAACATGCCTACTTGAGTAGTCTGAGGGTATATCCATAATTTTTTATGATTTTTTCTGTTGTAACTTAAATTTAAATAAAAAATAATAATATTGGGCCCGCGCTAGCACCGGTACGAATGTTTAGTTTCAGAAGATAAATTAGACTTTTTCTAAAAATATTAAATACAACTTCATAAATTATTAGCTTATAGAAGAACTATGAGAAGGACAATCAATGATATTTTAATAATTTTAATTATATTTAAAGATAAAAATAATAATTATATAATTAAAAATCTAACAAAATCTATACCTATTCTTACTTTTGTTATGAGCTCATAAGGTCGGAGAAGTATTAATAAAATCATTGGAATGAAAAAGATAAACATAAAATAAATAAATAAAAAAATTATATAAAATCATATAAAGTAAAGATAATCAAAAGAATTTAAAAATTATAAAATTAAAACAAAACAAAAAAAAATTAAAAATAATAGTTATCCTATATAATACGTGTCTTTACATCTAATTATTTTAAATTCATTCAATTATACCAAATTCAATGGGGCCTAATTGGAGTTGCAAATTATTTGATTTAAATTAAATATAAATTAAGGCTTACGCCTTTCGTCGCGCAGATGCTGCAGTGTTTTTTTTTGAGTGAGACTCCTTTTAAAACAGTGGTGGTGAGAGAGAAGGAGAGCTCAGCTTATTAATGGATCTGAAAGGAACGCCGGTTGAAAACGGATACCGTATGCCTGCAGAATGGGAACACCACTCTCAATGTTGGATGGGTTGGCCTGTGAGAACTCTCTATTCCTTACGCACTTTGTTCAATTTATTTTCTTCCTGCAAATTCTGGAACTTTTAGTTGTTTATTATGCTACTCTTCTTGCTTGATTTAATTTTTGGTTCTGCTTCTTAGTTGTGTCATTGGGATATACTGATGATGACAAGTTTTATCTGAGCACTTTCCTTTTTGGATGGCGGAGCACTTTCAATGTTTTTCTGTGTGATCTGGGATTTTTGCCTGAGACCTTATTCTTCTTAACCAATTAACTCATTTATGGACCACTAGGACATACCCTTGGTGTTCTTACTCTACCCTCTTAGCTCTGTTTTAATCTCTTTGCATAGGAGAATTTGATGAATTTCAATAGGAAGTTCATATATGACTTGAAATCTCTTTACTTGGTGTTTAGCAGAGACACTGCTTCCATCTTGGACTATGTATTATGCGGAAAAACATAATAGTAATACTAATAGCAGTAAAATAGATATATTAAAATAAAATAGTACATGTAAATATGTATAATCTCGCCCCATAGACTCCAAATTTTAGATAATTGATAAGTGAGAATGCATTTATGCTTATCAAATATAGCATGTAATTTAGTAACATGCCAATATGTAGCTGCAAAATTAAGTATTGTGCCAATCAGGATGAATGAAATTGGTGCGACTCATTGTTTAATGTGAGTTTGCATATCATTCAGGAATGTGATTTGTTGCACTTCTTGTTTTAGAGCGAATTGTCATAACAGTATTTTAAATTTATTCTGTTGCAAGTGAGAAGAAACTTTGCTTGATCTCATAAGCAAACTACGAACACAGTTCTTGATTCTCTCCTTTCTAATCATCTTTTACAGCTGTCTTTAGCTTCCTTTCATATCATAAGTGTTAGAAGTCTGTGTCTGAAATTTTGTATTGGAGTTCCATCTTACTGGAGTATGGTCAGAGGCGGATGTATAGTATATTATAGGGGTTCAACTGAATCAGTAGCTTAACACCTTGTATATGTGTTGGGAAATATGCTACGACGACAATAACAACAGGGTGGAATCCCAGAAGTGGGGGTCTGGGGGAAATAGAATATATGCAGATCTTACCTCTACCTCATGGAGGTGGAGAGGTTGTTTCTGGAGGACCGGAAAATCTGCTAAATAGGTGCATATATAAACTGCAAACCCAGTTGCACCAATGAGTTGTGGGTTTGATGGCAATTTGAGTCGCTAGAACCCATAAACTTCAAATCTTAAATCCGCGTTTGATCATGGCTGGTTGAGTAGATTTAGCAATGTGAACAATCACTTTGTTTGAACTGCAGATTACATTTCTTAATGACATTTTATGATACCATTTGTATGATTGACATCTTGACATGACTCATTATAATCTCTTTAAAGGCAATGTATCTTCTTCCCTGTTCAATTATAACTATCTTCCAATTGTATTTCTCTTTCCTTCCCCTTCTTTTTGGCTCAACTTAAACTTCAAAGCAGCACAATATTCTGGTAGTAATTGCTTAAAAAGAACCTGCGAGAAGTTTGTGTGTCTATTTGCTGATAGCTTTATTATTGAGATGTAGGAGCGTCCAGATAACTGGCGAAATAATGCAGTCCACGGTCAGCGTGCATTTGCAACTGTAGCATCTGCTATTTCAAGATTTGAACCAGTGACAGTCTGTGCTAGTGCTGCTCAGGTTGGCACTTTTTGAAGGCACCAAAAAAGTTTTCTTGTTATGTCATGGTAGTCCCTCTTTAGTCATATCCCCTAGCATGGGGTTCTAACACATTTCTATGTTGTACAGTGGGAAAATGCATGCAGCTTGTTGCCTAAACATATCAGGGTTGTGGAGATGAGCATGAATGACTCTTGGTTTCGTGATACTGGTCCAACTGTGAGCTACTGTTTCCTCTCTGTGAATTCAAATGGTATTTACTTTTAGCCGTCACACCACCGAGGAAGTTACAAAGAAAATTTTATCTCTATCTATGCAGTTTGTCATCAGAAATACCACAGAAAATGCAGAACATGTAGCGTCAAGTGTTGCAGGGATTGATTGGAACTTCAATAGCTGGGGTGGTAAGAGATTTGGGTCCCACTCTTGATACATCTGAGAAATATCTTTACTGTTTTTCTTTTTTCAGGCAAAAGCTGTCAACTGGGGTATCCTCTCCTAGGAGTTTTCATCTGTTAGCTAAAAAATGCTATCTGATTTCCATTAATTTTAAGGGATTCTTTTTTTTCTTGGGAGGCTTAACAAATATTCTCAGTCTCCAATCTGCAATCTACAGGACCAAAAGTTTGAACTCTTGATTATTTTGTTTGTAGTAAACTATTAATCCTCCATAGGGTGATCTTTAAAGCTATATGTGCTGGTGTCAGAAATGTGACTATTTTTTGACGAAGGAAAATTCTCATCGATCCCATAAGAAAATCAATTTCCCCAAAATGTTAAGCATCAGTTAATTTAGCTAATGGCCAATCTGACATGATGGTACTTTATGCTGACTTTTTCCTTATCAAATGCTTGAGGCTTTCTTAGCATTTCAGCTCCAGCATATGACATGAGTATTCTATCTCATGTTATGTCATATGGAATCCATAGAAATATAGGTTGATGACCTGTTGAAGGGCTAAGGATATTTATCTTCTTTGTTTAGTATCACACCCTTTTTTTTATCTGAAGGCTTTTTCCAATTTAAGTGATGGTATTAAAATGGATTATTTTATTAATTCAGAATTGCCACTTGGAATTGAGTTTTGGTGTTCCAAGTCACCTTATTTATATCCCTAATCAAAGGGGGTTGACCTTTTATTTCATTGGTTTGCGAATTAGAAATTTGGATAAGGAATTTTACTGACCTAGGGGAAGGTATCAGGTGACAAGAATTTTTGCTGAATGCCTCTCAAGGTGAGAGTCTTTCCATTATATAGAGAATAGACACAATACATATCCCTAAAGATCCGTTTTCCTATCTCTAAAGATCAGCTACTCACTACCGGTAAATCTTCCACTAAATCCCTCTAAATTTGCTATGCTATCCCACCAAATCTGTTGTGCTATCAGTATGATAACCACAACAAATCTCTATGATTACACTTATTTATTTCATGAATGTATACAATCATTCACAATCTAATATCCCCCCTCAAATTGATGCTGGTGGATCAAGAAGCATCAATTTGCCTATTAGAAACTAATGATGTTGTCGTGCCATGGATTTTGCAAACACATCAGCAATTTGAAGATACTGGACACATGTGGAAGAGTAATGACCCCTTTATCTACAGCTTCTCGTATATAATGACAATCTACTTCGATGTGTTTGGTCCTCTCATGATAAACTGGGTTAGTAGCAATCTGAATAGCACTAGTATTGTCAGCATGGAGAGGAGTAGGATGAGTTTGAGGAAATCTAATCTCATCAAGTAATCCACGAAGCCATACAACCTCCGAGCAAGCAGTAGACATAGATCGATATTCAACCTCTGTTGAAGATTTTGACACACGATCTTGCTTCTTACTCTTCTAATATATCAATGAATCTCCAAGAAACATGCACCAACCACTGACTGAACGACGAGTATCAGGGCATCCCGCCCAATCAAAATCACTGAAAGCAGTAAGACGAATTGGAGAACCACTAGAAAAGAACAATCCACGAGTAGATGTTCCTAGAAGATACTGAATGATGCGACGAACAACCACCAAGTTGAGATGTCGGGGTGCTTGCATAAATTGACTAACTTGTTGAACTGCAAAAGAAATATCTGGCCGGGTAATAGTAAGATAATTTGGACTCCCAACTAATTGTCAAAATATAGTTGGATCAGTAAGAAGATTGCCTTCCTCACGACGTTACTTCATATTCAATTCTAATGGATTATCTACAGAGGAGGAATCCTGAAGGCCAACCAAAGAAATCAAATCCTAAGTATATTTGTGTTGGTTTAGAAACACACCTGATGCATCATTATGAACTTCCAAACCTAAGAAATATGTAAGAGTACCAAGATCTTTCATATGAAAAGAATCTTTAAGCTGCTGCTATAGGCTAGTGATCAATAAAGGATCGGTTCCTGTAATTATGATATCATCTACCAAAAGAATAACACAACCTCGAAGAAATAAAGATGAGTCATATTTGCTTCGTTCAAAAGAAAACTGTAGCAAAGTAGACTGGAGCTTGTCAAACCAAGCTCTAGGGGATTATTTTAATCCATACAAAGACCGCTTCAACTTGCATGCATTTGATGTTGGTGATGAGAACAAACCAGGTGGAGGCTTCGTATCAATATCTTCTTTAAGATCATCATGGAGAAAAGCATTTTGACATCCATTTGATAAAGAGGCCAATTTTGTGAAATAGCAATGGCAATAATAGTTCGCACCGTAGTCATTTTTGCTACGGGTGCAAAAGTCTCCTCATAGTCCACGCCATACTCCTGTTTGTTTCTAAGAACAACCAGTCGAGCTTTGTACCTATCAAGAGTTCAATTAGAATGAAGTTTAATTGAATAGACCCATTTACATCCAATTGGGCGGACATTTGAAGGACATGAAACAATGTCCCATGTGTTATTTTCTTTAAGAGCCAAAAGTTCTTCCTCCATTGCTTTCTGCCAACATTCATGCTTGGAATCTTGTGAGTAACAAGTTGGAACAGAAATGTTGGATAAAGTAGAGGAAAAGCCATACCAATTGAGAGTACGAGATACTCGAGTAGATCACCGAGTAGGCTCAACAGGATCAGATCTCAACGAATACTCAGATTCTAGTTGTAGTGCAGTTTTAGGTGGCGGATCAATTTCGGGATGGGGTAAAGTTGGTCGACGTTGTTCATACATAGATCCTTGTTTGAACCGCTTAAAAGAAGATGATAAATCCTCAAAAGTAGGAAAGAGAGGAGAAACAAAAGATAATTCAACATGAGTAGGAAAGAAATATTGATTCTCAAAGAAAACAACATTTCTAGAAACATGAAATTTGTTAGAAAATGGATCATAGCAAATAAAACCTTTATATGAAGTACTATAACCCATAAAAGCACATTTAATTGACTGTGCAGAAAGTTTATTGCGTTGAGAAGGCAGATGCACAAAACACACACAACCAAATGTATGAAAATTATTATAGTTAGGATTTTGGTTATAAAGACGAAAATATGGAGACTCAAAATTTAGCACTTTTGATGGAAGTCTATTAATTAAATAGATAGCAGTAGACAAAGCTTCCACCCAGTATTTAAATGGGATAGAGGACTCAATCAATAAAGTACGGGTGACATCTAGAAGATGGCGATTTTTATGCTCAGCAACTCCATTTTGTTGTGGCGTATATGGGCAAGAGTATTGTGAGACAATTCCTTTCTCAAGCAAGAAATTTTTGAATTCATAAGACATATATTCTCCACCAGATCAGATCTTAATAATTTGATACACGTAGAAAATTGAGTCTCAATGTAAGCCAAAAAGTCTTGAAGATGGAAAATACCTCAAATTTGGATCGAAGAAATATACCCATCTAAACCGACTATAATCATCTATAAATGTCACAAATTATTTGAAATGAGCATGAGAAACAATTGGTGAAATACTCCAAACATCACTATGAATGATATCAAAACACTTTGTAACACGACTACCAAAATTAGGAAAAGGAAGAGTTCTACGACAATAGAATTTGGATGTCCTAGACGCTTATGCCAAATCTCAGTCTTACTAGCGGTAGAAATACAAGCAAAAGATAGAACGGGAGGAATGGAAAAGTGTATAGGAAACAATCTTCCAACTTTTAGGCCCTTTGCGATTATCGTCCCCGACACCTGATCCTGCACAAGACAACTATTACGAGAAAAATTCACATCACAATTGTTATCTATTAATTGTCCAACTGAAATAAGATAGTTGAGAGCTTTGGTGAAACAAAAACATCCTTGAAAGTTGGAGTAATGTCCACAACCTTGGTAATGGGTAAATTACTACCATTGGCAACCTGTATTTGTGATGGACCTTGATACTTGCGAACATTTTTTAGTATGCTCGTTGAGCTGGTCATATGATTGGAAGCACCTGAATCAACAAACCAAAAGCTAGATGTAACTTCAGTACCTTGTAGTCCCAATGCTGAAAGCGCTAACACAATCATTTGTTGTACCATTTCAGGAGTAAGAGCTTGTCCAGAAAATGAGTTATCAATTGTGGAACCATTTATCCCAGCTTGAAAGGCATTGACCTTACGATTTTGAGGGCGCGTGGGACACTCTTTGATAATGTGTCCTTGTTTACAATAATTATAGAACTTCTTGCCACAATTACTAGCAATATGACCGTATTCGTTGCAACTGTAACACTGAATTCCAGTCATAACCCTTTTTCTTTCCTTTACCTTGAGCAGCAAATGCAACAGTGACATCATTTTCTTTCTTGAAAGCATTTTCTGTGACTAGACGCTGCTCTTCACGAAGCAATTCCCTAAAACAAACATCCAAAGAAGGAGATGGTTCACGGTACATCAAGCTAGAGCAAACACTCTCAAAGTTGGAGCATTATTTCATCAAAAATTGATCTCTCTTGGTTTGCTCACGAACTGCCTGAATCACATAGACAGATTCGACAGGTATTTTGGCATAGACAATATCTGTAAATTTAGCCCATAAGTTCTGAAATCTAGAAAAATGCTCCTGAACAGAAAGATCTCCTTGAGTGTAACTAGCAATATCATACTTAACTGCAAGTGTCTTGCTCTATTATCTTCGTTGTAAATCTTTTGTAAATAACCCCACATGGCCTTAGCTGTCTTGTATGGCCTAAGATGAAGAACAATAAGAGGGTCAACTGATCCTAAAATCCATGTCATCACCCGAACATCTTTAATCTTCCATTCACTTAACTTTGTAGGATCAGTGGGAGCAGGATCACTTCCATCTATATGGCCCCATAATTCTTTTCCAATGACAAATAACTAAAATTGAAATTCCCAAGAAGAATAATTTTTTCCAGTGAAACGAACACTGAAGGATTCAAAGTGATGTGAATTCATGCTTTTGAATGCTATGAGAACAAGAAAGACTCGAGAAAATAACTAGAGTGATCAACAACAAAAGTCCTAGGTGTTAGGACTGATTGTCGACGATCAGTTAACAAAAAACCAAGATTTCCGAAAATTTGAAAGAGACCACGGAAGAACTCTATGGGACAAGACATCCAAGAGAAGGCTCTGATACCATGACAAGAATTTTGGTTGAATGCTTTTCAAAGTGAGAGCCTTTCCATTATATAGAGAATATACACAATACATATCTCTAAAGATCCGTTTTCCTATCCCTAAAGTTCAGCTACTCAATCCCTGTAAATCTTCCACTAAAATCCCTCTAAATCTGCTATGCTATTTATATGATAACTACAATAAATCTCTATGATTACACTTATTTACATCATGAATGTATACAATCATTCACAGTCTAACATTAGGCACCTTTTGAGTCCCGTGGTTCTAGCATGGTCGTGTTTATTGACTTATACTTGTCTTAAACTATTTTGGATATATTGTTATAGGCTATCGTTTGTTGACAATTTTAATTGTTGAACTTTTATTGGCCTCAACCTAGATGTGTCAATGCATTCTCAGTCTTGACATATAACAACTTAGAAGCATAACTGCTATTTCTCTCGAGTGCATCACACCTAATATTATCTGTTACACCTCTTGATTTGAATTAATAAAAGGTATTATTTAGAACAATTTGGCCAAGGTGCGTACTGCATCCTTGAATTTCTTTTAGGTTTCTCAACAAAGATGCGTAATCGCATCTTTAATTAAAACCAATTTTTCTAATATATCCTAACTATTTTAATATTAGAGGCTTTTCTTCTCTTGTAAATTTGAGACAATCAATTTTTATCCATTTTTGTAAGAAAAAAATTATTAAAAAATAATTAGAGTAAAGAGCGTAACCACATTCTTGAATTTCTGTAAGTTCCTCGAAAAAAAATGTGTAACCTTATTTTTATTGAAACAAATTTTAATCGCGTTTATACTTGCCTAAGGTTAAAAGCTGCAATAAATATTATATTCGCTTATTCGATGTGCTACTAACTCGGAGCATTGAACTTAAACAATTATCATTCAAAATAAATCAACTAACTAACAACACAAACAAACCTTATTATGATAACAGGGAATGAAGCATCCAGAAGCTATGCCTATTGTGCTAACTTTTATTATGGTCTCAAATTCATTAAACCCAACATTTCCTTTAACTAATAACTAAATGTAGTGCCCAATTTTAAACAGAACATTTTCAAAGCAATCCACTAATTAACTCCTTGGCTCAAACTCAACTCCTTTAGAACACAGATCAAGTAAATATACTACAATTCATAATAAGACTCATATAAATAATCAACATTTACATATCAACTACTGCATGAAACAATTTAAATAGCTTTGTTCATGCTTTAATTTGCAATCAATTTGCCAAAACATAAATAAAAGGAACTAGGTAAGACTTGTATGATAAACTAACTGAAAATAGAGGCAGAACACTATCTTCAGGCACTCGAAATAGGTCTTCAGGCACTCGAAATAGGGACCAAAATCCGAACTCCAACCCTCAAACCTTCACAAAAAGGTTCTCTCTCTCTTTTGATGTACAAGTGTTTTTGATTTTTGTTTTAGATATGCATATGTTTTTTTTTTTATAAAGTTAACTGGTATTATAAACAAAAGAGCTACACCAATAGTGTACTCATGTAACATCAAAAGTATAGGACCACCAAAAGATCTATCACCTATGATCTTCACAAATTATCTAAAAAAAGAGAGATCTCCCCCGGATCCTTAAGTACAAAATAAGTGCACCAAAAAAATAAAGTTGCCAAACAGTTCATTTTAAGACTTTGGAAGGGGATACATTTGTTCTCAAAACATCTCTGATTTCTTTCCTTCCAAATTGTTCACCAGATGCAAGCAGGGACAATTTTCCATCTCTCCTTTTGTTCTGATTGATTCCCATCTTTGTTCCAGCATGCTAGAGCTTCTGCAGCATTCCTAGGCATAAACCATCTGATCTCCTTCAAGTTAAAGAAACATTGCCAGAGCTGCTCAGTCACTTTACAATGCAAGAAAAGATGGTTTATTGTCTCTGTCTCAGCTTCACAAAAAAACATCTGGAGCATAACTGTTTTCCCCTTTTCATAAGGTTGTCTTGAGTCAATACAGCTTGCTTAGCAATAAGCCAAGTGAAACAGACCACCTTATGTGGGATCTTACCTACCCAGATCATCTTCCAAGGCCAGTCCTTGGTATGAGTTGAGTGTCCAGTATCTTGTAGGCTGCTTTCACCTTGAATTTACCATCTTTGTTCCTCTTCCATTGCAATCTATCTTCCTCACAATTAAGGTTCTGTGCTTGTTCCAAGGTATTATAGAATTGAATCATTTTCTTTACCTCCCAGTCATTTAGGAATCTTTTGAAAGACAGATTCCAGCCTTGTGCATTCCTCACTTCTGAAATTGTAGCTTGCTCCTGATGGTTGCTGGTGTATATTTCCGAGAACTGTTGCCTCAAAGGAGTTTGTCCCAGCCATATATCATCCCAAAACTTAGTTTTTCTACCATTACCTACTTTAATAACAAAATTATCACACAACCTTGGCCACTGAGTTCTGATAGTTCTCCAGAGACCTACCCCATATGGAGTTTTTACTTCCTTAGTAGTATGGTCCTTCCCTGCCATATCTTGCAATAATTACTTCTTTCCATAAACTTTGCTCATCTGTTGCAAATCTCCATAGCCATTTTAACAGGAGGCTCTTGTTTTGTGCTTTCAAATTCTTGATCCCATACCTCCTCCTCTCTTATTGCTATGACTATATCCCATTTAACCAAATGATACTTTTTCTCCCATAAACCAAATGATGCATATGTTTTTTCTTTTTTGTTTCTTTTCCGCGAGTGTGTTTTCTTTGGTGTTGCTGTCTATCTTATCCTTTTTGTTGTCTCTCGTCTGTAGTGTGTATTGGGTAGATATATGATGCTTGTGTATATTAGTGTGAACGAATATGTAATGTCATGTGAGTGTATGGTGCAAGAAATGGGGGATGGGGTTTGGAGTAGTGGGGTAGTGAGGTGAGGTAACGTAGATGAGTGGGATAGTGTAGGTAGTTTAGGTTTTTATACATACATACATATATATATATACACACACACACATACACACACATATGTATATGTATATATACACACATATGTATATATGTACACACACACACACACACACACACACACACACACACACATATATATATATGTATATGTATAGAATGACAAAAATATTAGCTAATTATTTTGAACTAATAAACATATAAGAAAAACTAAATGGATAATCTAAACATATAATTAAGAAATACTAACTTATTGATTATATCTAAATTCAAAGAAAACATATATTATTTGTAAATTTTCCTTTTTTTTTCTTTTTAAAAAATTGAAAACAAAAATTACTTTAAAATGTGACTCCATTTTCATAGGTTTCAAATCTTTAAAAATAAACCTACTAAAGATAAGATCATAAGATAAAAATTAAAACATTAATTTAGATCTAAAAGAAATATTTAAGTACTAATAAATAGTGTAAAACTTCAGGGACTATCAAAAATTATGTGTCCACATTTAGTATTCTGCTTTGGTAAAAAAATAATGTCTCTACATTTAATATTCTCCTTTGTTCCCTAAAACTTCCACAAAGTGAAACATACCTCTGTGTGTTTGCTTAAATCACATGTGTGCTTTGTTTCTATCTTGCCATAGCAACAATTTCTCAAAAGCATATTCAGTAATAATATATGGTTGTCCTTGGATTGATGCAAGATACTTTTGGTTTCTTTCTCTTTGGGCAAAACACATTCATGATGGTGATATGTGAATATCTAGGTGTTGATGATGGCTGTTACAAAGACTGGAGTCTTGACTTTCTTGTTGCAAGAAAGGTCTGCAAATTTCAAATGCTGCAGATTTGTCTTGTTGATAGTACACTAGTGGTTATTAGATACACCTCCATGGAGTTAACCATTCTGCTCATTTTCCTTAGATTTTGGAAATTGAAAAGCTCCCAAGGTTTCCGCATTCAATGATTCTTGAAGGTGGAAGCATTCATGTTGATGGAGAAGGTAGGTGTATTTTTATTTATTTTATGAACTCGACTTGATTTCTTTGTAGTTTGAGAATGAGGCTCTTTCTCTGAAATGGCGGCTGTGATCTATTCATGAAGCTCCAGTCATAGGAAAACTCCCAATCATCTGCTTTAAGATATTAAGCAAGCAAAGTATGGAAGCCAAAACCACGTTATAGCTTCTCTGTACAAAACTTAATTATTAACTCTTGAACTAAATGACATTTTAAACTTAGTACTGAATATGTCAAATTGAATTTAGAATGCTGAAAAAAGAGTTGAAAGTTCTGCTGGTAATTTACTTTCATCTACTTGCACGTTTATTCAGTTCCATAGGGTGTCTTCATCTGTTTCCGTTGAATCTAATATTGTATCCTGAACCTATACCAATCTAATGATTGTTGTTTAGATGCAAAGAGCCTGCTGTCTTATCCTCTTTTATCCTCTCTTCAGGGACTTGTCTCACAACGGAAGAGTGCCTCCTGAACAAAAACAGGAATCCCCATTTGTCTAAAGAACAGATTGAGAATGAACTAAAAGCATATCTTGGAGTCAGGAAGATTATTTGGCTACCTCGAGGGTTGTTTGGTATTCATTCTGCTCATGAACTTTATCCATTCTCATTTTTGCATAAGAAAAAACAGCCATGAGAATCTTGAAATTTGATAGGCTAATTAGCACGACAGTTTCCATTGGTGCTTTTTGATATATGTGCATGTTCTCACTTGGAGTTCTCCAAGATCCTTTTGGTCGAACATTTTTTTTGTTAACGCTACCCTTTTTGAGACAGGAATTTTGTTAAGAAGATTGTGTAATCACTGACATTTTATTTGATTTAAATCCTTAAAATAATTTGAACTATATTATAAAATCAAGAATCCTTAAAATAATTGGAAATATATTACAAAATCAAAATATTTAGTCCAAATAAATACTATTAGGCTATTTAGTTGGATTAATTATTTAAGTCCACTAAATAGTAGTGTTGTGAAAAGCACACTCTTTGTTGCTTTAAGCGCACTTAAAAACGAAGCATAGGGTTGTCGCTTATATTGGTTGAGGCGAGAAGCAATGGAAGAAGTGCATGCTTCTATACTGAAGCGTGAAGCTCGCTTCTTTTCGAAGTGAGAAAAAGCTCACTTACGCTGTTATTTTCTTTTTTTAATTTTTGTTTTGTAGAATAGTTAAAGACTTACCTAAGTTATATTTTCCAAATATTTTTCGTGATTGTTAGCTATGACTGCTGCGTTCTTCTTCTGAGTCTCCAGGTTCTTCTTCTCTGTTGTTTCTCTGCATCTGCGACTATGCTAGACTGCTAGGATTTTCCTTTTACAATTTCTACTCTGTTCTTTTTTTTTTTTCCGTTTCTGGTTATTGCATTATGCTCTGTTAATCTCATCTGTCTATACTTTATAGTGTGTATTTCTGTTTTTTTAATTAAAAAGGATTGCTGCTCTGTTTTGTAAATAAAAATAATTAGTGTGTATTACAGCATCAGTTATACTCTGTTTTTTTGTTCGGTGACTGAAATCACATATTATTGATCTGTTTTTGGCTTTTTGCTTGTAGTCAATTGTATTTTCTTACTCAATGGCACGAAAAAGGTTGAAAGATTTGCTTAATATGTTACCTTTATTGAGTTCTTGATTGTTTATCTAACATATTTAATATTTTTTGTCTTTATACTAGTAGCGCTTTATTTGAAAGAAAGTTGCGCTTCGCTTCATGCTGCTTGCTTCTATGAAGCGAGCCCTTGTCGCTTTTTTCCGCTTCTTGCTTCTAAAAACACCGGTAAATATGAATCTAACGAAGGTCGAATTCATTGGGCTAGTCCAGTTAATTGGGCTACAAATGATGAGCTCACTTTGTTGAGCCCAAGATGTCATCTTTCTAAAGTCCAGTTTGATGTTACGTGCCAAATTGATGTGACACACCAAGTCCATGAAAGAGACAATAGGATCATGCCACATGTCAAAATGATACATCCTAGTGAAATCAAGACCAATGAAAATGTACCACATGTACAAATGGCATGCGCCGACCAATGAAATGTTGTCAAGTGAACTTTAACCTGATTGGTGGAAAAGAGTTTGTCCACATCACAACCCTTCCATTCCACAATTGTAAATAAGGGTCTTATAATACAAAAAAAGGGGATCAAAATTCTAAGGCGAAGCTAGAGAGAGTTTGTGGATTGAACGCCACAAATTTCTTAAGCTACAAACTTTCACTTATTTCTGTACAAGTTCTAGAGATTAGGATGAAGATTCAAGATTAAGCTTCAAGTGTTTCAATTCAAGTATAGGTCAAATCAAGCTCACCGAATTCAAGATCAACCTTCAAGCCCTTGAATTCAAGTACAAGTTAAGATCAAAACTATCAAATTCAACATCAAGCCCTTAAATTCAAGTACAAATCAAGATTAAGACCACTAAGTTCAAGATTCAAGATTAGGCTTTAGGCTCTTGAAGTCAAGTATAAGTCAAAATCAAGGTCAAAATCCCTTGAATATATTTCCACATGGAAGAATTGGAGGATTCATCGATATAACTGTGAGAAATATTAGAGAAAAATATTATTGAATTGCGTTTCTACATTACTACATAAAGACCCTATTTATAGATACTACAATATAATCCAAGTTCAACTAGGAAACAACATACTATTCCTATTCCAATTCTAAATCAGACTATATATTCTTATTCCTATTCTAAATTTCTAACACTCCCCCTCAAGTTGGTGCATACAAATCATAAACACTTATCTTGTTACAAATATAATTAATACGAGGACTAGTGAGGGACTTGATGAAGATATTTGCAAGCGGATCACTTGACTTCACAAACTTTGTAACAATATCTCTTGAGCATATCTTTATCTGGCAAAGTGACAATCAATCTCAATGTGCTCAGTCCATTCATGAAACACTAAATTTGATACGATATGAAGGACCGCTTGATTATCACACACAAGTTCCACCAACTTCACCAAATTTTAGCTCCCTCAATAACTTTTTGATCCAAATAAGCTCGCAAGTTGCTGCAACCATTGCTCGATATTCTACCTCTGCACATGATCGAGCAACCACATTTTGTTTCTTGCTCTTCCATGACACCAAATTACCTCCTACTAATACACAATATCCAGATGTAGATCGTCTATCAGAGGGTGATCTTGCCCAATCAACATCTGTATATTCCGTGATATGCTCGCGACCTTGATCTTTGACGAATAGTCCTTTTCCGGGCGTCGACTTTATATATCGCAAATATGAACAACTGCATCTCAATGACTATCACAAAAGGAAGTCATAAAATGACTTACAACTCTCACAGGGAATGAGATATCAGGTTTAGTCACTGTGAGATAATTTAACTTTCTCACCAGCCGTTTATACCTTTCAGGATTACTGAGTGGCTCCCCTTGCCCCAGAAAGCAGTTTAACATTTGGATCCATATGAGTGTCAATAGGATTACATCCCATCATCCCTATCCTCAAGAATGTCTTAAGGCCTAGTTGCATTGAGAAATAACACTACCTGATCCAAACTAACCAACCTCAATACCTAGAAAATACTTTAATCCGCCAAGGTCTTTAGTCTGAAAATGCTTAAAGAGATGTTGCTTCAAACTAGTGATATCGTCTTTATCACTACCAGTGATAACAATATCATTGACATAAACAACCAAATAAATACATAAATTTGGTGCATAATGCCGATAAAATACAGGGTGATCAGCTCCACTATGAGTCATGTTGAAATCTTAAATTGCTGAACTTTCCAAACTAGGCTCAAGGAGACTGTTTCAGACCATATAGTGACTTGTGCAATCAACATACAAGTCTATTAAACTCCTCTAAGCAACAAAACCAGGTGGTTGCTCCATATAGACTTCTTCCACAAGATCACCATGTAGAAAAGCATTCTTAACGTCCAACTGATGAAGAGCCAATGACGAATGGAAGCCACAGATAGAAGAAGATGGACATATGCTATTTTAGTCACAGGAGCAAACATATCACTAAAATCTAGCCCAAATATCTGAGTATATCCTTTGGCAACAAGGCGAGCCTTAAGTCAAACAACCTAACCATCTGGACCAACTTTTACTGGATGAACCCAACGACAACCAACAGTGGATTTACCTATAGGAAGGGGGATTAGTTCCCAAGTACCACTCGTATATCAAGCAAACATCTCATCAATCATAGCCTGCCTCCATCCGAATGAGAAAGCGTTTCACCTGTAGTCTTAGAAATGGAAATAGAGGACAAAGACAATATAAAAGCATAATAGGATGATGTATATTAAGGTTGAGATTCAAAGAATGTGTAGAGAAAAATGAAGAACACAAATAATTTATGATGTAGAGAAAAATAAAGAACACAAATAATTTACGAGGTTCGGCAAGTGGTGCCTAC
>JAOTQR010000011.1:13962873-14041080 GCA_025774065.1 Solanum ossicruentum | reverse complement strand
TACCTTGGTTCAAGGTACAAATTTCCCTGTGAAGCTGATAACTCCTCGATCCATCCACTTTGTTGAATCTCTCGTTCTAGTCTGCCCAAACCATCGCCGCATCCGAGGCATACAAAATTTCACTCAGTAATTCCTTCGACACAGTGTTCATAATCCACGGGAGAACAAACGCGTTGCACTTTTCCTATTGTTCATCTAACTCAGGATCATAATCAGACTTTCTACACGTTCCGAGCATGAACCCTAGCTTGCTCTTGGCGCGAAGTGTGATGAGAAGTGATCGACTCCATAGAGAGTAGTTTTCAGTGCCTGTGAGTTGCACTGAGGTGAGTATGCTCCCAGGCATGTCCGATGGATGAAGATACAGAGGGTGGTTCCTATTCTTCTCCATGGCATCAAGTGAATCAGTCGATTTATCAATCGATTCGCGAATGAATTCACGGCCTCCAGTCGACTTGCGACTGATTTCTCCGATTTCCGTCATCCTGGAGTTTGCTCAAGCCTTGTTCTTGTCATCGTTGCCGTCCCTAGAGGCGGCGCTCTAATACCATGAACAATTTCCACGGGGTCGCCGTCGTTGAAGATGGTGGATTTTTGGGATTAGAGCAAAGCCCTAATTTTCAGTTTTGTAGAAGGAAAATATGTATGTATTATTATGTTTATGTATAGTATACATGTATATTTATATACTCTTCCCAATATTACTTATAGTGTGCCTCATGATGTGGGACAATCTAACTAAAATAATATATTGACTAATACAATATAATTAATTAATTAGTCATCCAATATTTTTACTATCTCTTATACACTTTCGAACTGATGATGTGAATTTGAATATTTTGAGGCTTGTTTGGGGACTTTCGGATTCCAACTCGTCATGTCACTCTTAGACCCTAGGTCCGAGTCGTGACACTTTTATAATTTTCTCTTAATTATTTATTATTTATTTTTTAAAAAAGAGTTCAATCATATACAATACCAATAGGGTATCAATAATATCATAACGGATTAAACTCAATCCTATATGTTACTGCTATGATATCATATATCAATGGAGTATCATAGAGTAGACCTCATATGTGAAATAAGAAAGAGAAAGGTAAAATGATGAATAATTTGGGATGGACCCATCTTTAGTAAATAATTTCACAAATTAGATCTATTTTGTGTTATTTTCTCAATTACACACGCGCGCGCGCGCGCACACACACACACACACACATATATATATGGATGTAGCCCGTGTTCAACACCAACACAATTAAATTGTTGTTCTTGCTTAAGTAATTCCACTACTACTTCTTGTCAATAATTTCTTATATGCATTCTATCGAATTGAAAATGCCATAGCATGACCCATGTTATGCACGAGGTAAGACATGGTGATCAGAACCATGAAGGACTCCAACCAAGTCATCTTACATATTAAACATGAGCATATATAAGGCATACTAAACATTGCACATTATAGTCAATAAAACAGCGGAAAAGGTCTCAATAGTAAGCAAGATAATCAAGTCAATGACAACAAAAACTTTTATACATCGCATATACTCCAACAATGCCTCTACACGAACTATTTTGATGGGGTTTAAGATATGTCCCTAGTTCACACTCAATCAAAAATAAATGTATCAACATAAAAGTAAGTAATAACAAGATCATGAGCTCAATGGGAAAAACCTCAAAGCATGAGGGCTTATTAATCAAGTGATGTGCTATCAATCTAACCAACCACGAGGAGAGTGAGAAGCATCCAACCCTACATTTTTTACAATGTATGTAAAATATATGTTAGTACATTGAAGTGCACTAAGTATGTGAGCAATGCATGATAGATTTAGACATAAGTACATATATCATAAATAGAAGGATACATGAGTCATAGGATGCAAGACCACAATAACATAAACATGGGGTGAAACCTTGAAGTAAAGCTTGATCATAAGTTGTGTGGTCAAAGAATCAAATCATAATAATCACTAAAGTAACTAGTCATTTTGTGGGAGATTACTATAATCGGCAATAAGATCATGTGAGATATAACATCGAATCCAATGTTTTCCTACATCAACAAAGAAGGGCTAAATTTCCAGGATAGACCTTTTGATGGCACTGCAGTCAACAATCGGGCGGCTAAATATGGATCCACAAGTGTAGCCTAAAGAGGCAACCTGTGGTGACACATAGCTATAGACAAGAAGTTGTTACTAGAGTTCTCTTAGGTAAATAACCTTACCGTCTACCAGATTGAGCCCCACCTCAAGTTTTTTTTGGTGTTAAGTGAAATTCCATAGAATAGTATATCATAACATCACAATCATTCATAAATCAATTATATTTTTGTGTCATTGAAAATCATCCTTCATAAGAGTAGCTCATAAAATCTTAGGTGATTCATCAATGTGAGAATTGTCCTTTCAAACGTGAATCCATGATTAGGTGATTTTTGTCCTTTCACATAAGTATCCATGATTAGATGAGAATTTTTCATTTACCGAATATTCATTTGTTCATCATTCATTCATTCATCATTGTAGGGGCTCATAAAACATAATTAAATGACTTTCTTAAACCTTGAAAGATGTCTTTGACATTCATGATCACGATTCATTGAACAATAGGGTAAGTCATGTAGGTTCAAGGTCAAAACAACTTTAAAATATGATTTTCATGAAGATCATATATAAGTATGAAGAATTACATCAATTGAATCACAAACATAAGAACCTACAACATATATTCATAAACCCTAATAGCCTCGAAGAAAAATTACTTTAAAAATCATCAAAATCATCTAATCCATGGTAGTTCATACTTAATTAGGCAGATAGACATAGATATAACCATAATTGATGCAATAGATAGAGAATTAAATAAAACCAATGAAGTTCATACTTGAAATCAATTGAAAAGTGGAAGATCTTTTGGGCTCCATGGGTAAAAGTACCCTATAGATGAAAATTCATTTATCTTAATATAAAAACTATGAAATTTAGGAGAAAGTAACCTTGAAAAGTAAAGGAATTGCTTGAATCTTCAGTGGAAATCAACTTGGAGAAGAGAAGAACCTTAAAAGTATTTTTATAGAGATGATTTGTAATTTCGAAATTGGATTAGAATGAATGAATTTAGATGGGTTAGGGTAATTAATAAACTTGTATTTGGACTTAAAAATTATTAAAATACATTGAACCTTATGTAGAGAAATGATACAAATACTTCTCATTAAATTAGAAAATCTTTTCCCAAAATAGACCCTTAGATAGGACCCATTAGAGCCCTTTTGGCACCACAACCTATGGAGGGGGGTTGGGGTGGCAAGGTTGTCTTGGGGCCTAGGATGGGTGACCTCCATGAGTTCCACTATGGCTCTTGGTGGGATCCACAGATCATGAAAGGTATCGTAGTCATCCCCCTTTCCAAATAGTCTCCAAGGTACTTTTATGAAGGCCCACTATAGTCAGTTGTACACACCACGGCCTGTGGTGCGTCTCCTGGTGAGAACCCTATATCGAATTCTAGAAAAGTTTCCTTTTTCTCCTTGGTTTCTGACCATATAACTAACTGAGTCTTACAATATATGCCCCTAGGAACATTCTTCCTTGAGTGAGATGAAAATTAGCTTGAATAGAGTAGAATATATACCAATAACCTAGAATGCAAAAATGCAACTTTAACGTCATTTTCATGGAAGTTTCAAACTTTTGCAACAAATATCATTTAAAACCAATTTTATGAGAATGCATGCATGTATTATAATATGAAAATGCAAAACTAAAAGAATTTGGATTATTTTAATATGAACAACTTAATACCTTAGGCTTAAATAGAAGAAAAAATATGATGGTATCACTTCATCATATATGTATCCACTTCCTAAGTGACACTCTCTACTTGCTGGTTCCTTCATAGGACTTCAATCAAAGAAACATCCTTGTTCCTCAACCTCTTAACCTGTCAGTCCAAAATCTCGATAGAAACCTTTTCATAGGTCAAATTTTCCTTAATGCCAACATTCTCCAAAGGTACAATGGAAGTTGGATTACCCACAAATTTTCTCAACATGGACACATGGAACACTAGGTGACCCATATTCAACTCCATTGGAAATTCCAACCTATACGCCACCTTTCAAATTAGTTCCAAAATCTCATAACGTTCCATATACCTAAGACTCAATTTTCCTTTTTTATCAAACTACATACACACTTTTTATGGGTGAAAACATCAAATAAATCCATCCCCTACATCAAACTCAAAATCCCTTTCTACTAACATTGGAATATGACTTTTGGCAACTTATTGAATCTTTTGCTTATGAGTCTCACCTTTTCCATAGCATCAAATACCAAATTGGGAACAATTAAGGCCACCTCATCTACTTCAAACCATCCTATTGGAGACCTACATCTTCTCCCATATAAAGCTTCAAATTGGGTCATCTTAATGCTTGAGTGATCACTGTTATTATAGGCAAATTCAATAAGCAACATGTAATCATCCCAATTACCCTTGAATTCCAACCCACAAGCCCTCAAAATGTCTTCGAGATTTTGAATTATCCTCTCTGCTTGCCCATCGATTTAAGTATAGTAAATTGTACTTAGCTTAACCTTGGTACCGAGCCCCTTTTGTAATAATTTCTAAAAATGAAAAGTAAATTGAGTACCATGATTTGATATGATGGACAATGACGCACCATGAAATTTTACCAATTCTCGAATATACATATTTTTATAATCTTTAATAGAATCGAAAGCCTTAATTAGTAGAAAATGGGTTGACTTTGTCATTCTATCTACAATCACCCAAATCAAGAATCTTCGATGCAGTAAAAAGCTTGAATTGATAGAACATGGGTTAACTTTGTCATTCGATCCACAATCACCAAAAATAAGTCATGTGGCTTTGGGGTGCAAGGCAAACCCCTTATAAAATCCAAGTTCACATCATCCCAGTTCTAAGTGGGAATTCAAATGTCTTGGGCTAAGCCATCTAGCCTTTGATGTTCAACCTTTACTTGTAGGAAGTTTGGAAATTTTGATACGAACCTTTCTACATCCTTTTTCATATCATTCCAACAATTTAGGCTTCTCTATGTCTTGGTAAATCCCAAATAAATAGAATATTGGAAACTATGGGCTTTACTAAATATCATATCTCTTAGACTATCGACAATGGGAACACATAATCGGTCTTGGAAATGAAGCACTCTATCTCTCCATTGTAAGAAAACCTCAATCTTTTTGTCAAAAGCTAATTTCTTCAACTCAACCAATAAAGGATCCATGTTTTACTTTGCTTTAGCATTCACTACCAAGGATGCTTCAGACCCATTATGGATAATAACACCACCCTTATTAAATTTACTAAATCGCAAACCCAACCTGCCAATCAGTGCACATATTAAACCTGCTCTTTCTACCCATCATCAACATGAGCCACACTCCCCATAGGTACTCTATTAAGTGCATTGACTGTAATGTTTGCCTTGCTCATGTGATATAACACACTTATATCATAGTATTTTAGAAGTTCAAGACATCTCATTTGCCTTATATTCAAGTCACTTTTGGGTGAATATATATTGTAAGTTCTTGTAGTTGGTAAACACATCAATATGTACCCTATAAAGATAGTGATGCCAAACTTTTAAAGCAAACACCACAGTTGCCAATTTGAGACAATGTGTTAGATAATTTTCCTTATACACTTTCAAGTGCCATGAAACATTAATGAGTTGTGGAAATACGACTTTGTAACACTTTACAAGAAGGATTTTTGTATGTTCTCAAGAAAAGTTGTTATTTTGATGTGTGTTTTTGGGATTTTTCAAGAAAAATGGTTAAGGCATGGAGAAATGGGTATAGTTCAAGAAAATGGATGAAAAAGAGCCCAAGTGCCGGTACAAAGGAGCCTCCACTGCCCGTGTAGCATCACATGGATCGTGAGAGGCTACGTGGAGCTGGCCCAGGAAAAAAGAAGCAATAATTGAACCAAAGAAAGGACCACGGGCACCTTCACAGTTTGTGTTTCATCGCACGGGCCGTAAGGCCTACCATGGCCTTACACTTGGACTTCAATATGGGCAAAAGACATGGCCAAGGAATTGAAGGAAAATTTGTTGAAGGCATGTCCCATAGTTGACCTCATGAACCATGGACTTTGACACAGGCCGTGTCATATGGCATCAAAGTGATGTGTAGGCCATTACCATCGAAAATTATGAAAATCGTACAAATGGAGCGAGATTGGTCAGTTCATGGTCCGTGAACCCTCACACGGAATGTGCCAATGCATGTAGGGCTGTGACATAGTGATGAACATTTTAAAGACCAAGTGTTGCCACAAGGACCACTTCACGGTCCATTTACTGTCATATGGGCCGTGTAACTATTCGTATCCCCGCTGACATGATTTTTCCTATTTTAAGTTGGATTAGGTTTTCTTTGTATATATATATATGTATATTATTTTTATTTCATTTTTACTTAGTTTTGGACGAATAGAGACAGAGAACACGGAAGAATGTTATTTTGCTTTAACTTCCATTGAACTCTTGGATTTCAATTATCGTACTTGAGATTGTAATCCGTGGATTTATTACTTCTTCAGTAGTAAGTTCTTCATTATGAATTCTTTTTATCATTGTAGGTTATCTTTCTTGAATATGCTAGGTTAAACCTACAACTAGGGTTGTGGGAACCATGACAAATTAATAAGATAGATGGATATGGGGTAAATCTTAGGATTGATTAGCCTATATATCATAGTATTCTTCACTTTAACTTCATCTTTAATAAGTCGACGCATTAGGGTAAGCCTGAATTCATTACATTCCCAAAAAGGATGTAGTGATTATTAAAAAAGTTCTACAACAAAAATTTAGGGTTTTTAACTTTGTCTAAGTACTTGAGACTGAAAGGTGAGAGTATTCTAGGGTCGATAACAAAGGTTAGTACGTATATATTCTGAGACCAAAAGATGATGAATGAAATATATCTAAGAAGGACTGAAAGGTAAATTAGGTGTTACATAACTTGTTAGATCTTGTTACACAATCATGAATGAGTTTACCACATAGATTCGACTATCGCATTAGATATCATGAGGAACATAATCTTAGCTTCGCATTAATCGGTTAAAATCCATTAGTCTTTGTACTCGTTTGTTACTTTACTTTAGTAATTTAGTTTGCTTAAAACCAAAACGCCCCATTTACTTTATGTATTTTTATTTCGGGAATAGATATTAAATCTGAAAAGGGTGCTAATAGATTTATTCTCATGCATTCCCTGTGGGATCGACCTCAACTTTGGTTGAGCTCTATATTTGATCAACGGCTATTTTATTATTCCTTTTGGAGTGTAAATTTGGGCGTATCAAACTTTAGTGTTGTTTCCGGGGAATACGGTGAAGTAATAGTCTATTAGTTTCTACTTTTAGTGTGTAATACTAGTCCCTAATTTTACTTTTAGTTCTTCTTTTTGTTCTTGGTAGGGAACCAGCATTGCATGCCAAACACTCGAAGCAAGGGTGAAGCACTTGTTCCCTACGACCCTGAGCTCACTAAATCAATCCGCAAAATAAATGCCTAAGAACGCGAAGCAACTAGACAGAGAGAGCTGGCTGTGAACCCTGCAGGTGAGGGAAACGATGGTCTGGGTGAAGATAACCCTGTTGGTAATGAGGTGCTACTGGCGAATCCACTTAGACAGGTGCTACTGCCTGATATAAGACCCCAAGGGCCTAAATAGCCCCAAGCAGTGAATGATGATGATTAGGGTGCTAGGACCACTGGAGCAATAGTGCTTCCCCCACTGCCTGCAGGTGTCAAGTTCACCATCACTAGTACTATACTGCAGATGCTAAAATTGAAAGGGTTGTTCAGCGAAGCAACAACTAAGGATGCAATCAGCATGCCATGAACTTCTTCACGATAGGTCAATCAACTGACATCCCAGGGATCAGTCAACAATCACTTAGGTTACGCTTATTTCCATTCTCTCTTACTGGTGAGGCGATAAAGTGATTGAATGAGCTTTCACTTGATTACATCCGCAATTGGGGGAGTTAAAAGAAACTTTCTTAGAGAGATTCTTCTTTGCATCGAGATAGCTGGAAATCAGAAATGACATTGGGTCTCACAAGCAGCTTCCAAATGAAACATTATATGAAACTTAGGAGAGATTCAAGCAGAAGTTTAAATAGTGCCCCAATAACCACCTCACAGATGAGCACTTGAAAGCAGTCTTCTACAGGTCTTGCAAATTTTTGACAAAGCCTATCATTGATGCTACTTGTGGAGGATCATACATGTCCATAACGTTTCCAGACATAGTGGTGAACTTGGATCAAGTAACAAAGAATAATAGAGCATGGTACACTAGAGATGGAGATTGCTCTGGGTTCTTCTTCGAGATGACTTTAGAACAACACAAGAAGGAAGAGGAATGGGATCAAGACATGGCCTATATACGGACCCAATTGGACTTGCTGAAGAACAAACTACTAAATGGAGGCCTAGAAAAAGTGAAAGTTGTGGATATAATGCCCAGGTATGATGATCAATGCTATAATTATGATGAGGAGGCAAACTTCTTGGGTAGCTAGGGGTTACCGGCCAATCAACACCAGTAATCAAGGTCAAAACTATGGTCGTGAGAACTATTAAGGAAATTGGCAAAATCAAGATGGCTATAGGAGCCGTGAGCATTAGAATGATGGTGGTGGAAACTCTTAATTAGAAGAGATGATAGCAAAGGTTTTTAACAAGATTGAGTCCACTGACATAGGGGTACGAGACATGAAAGGAGAAATGTCCAATGTGCGACAGCTGGTCGATTCACATTCCACCTCAATCAAGTAAATAGAGCAGCAGATGGGGATATTGTCAACCTCATTGAATCAAAGAAAAGTGGGATCAAATCCTGGTGACACCACTCAGAACTCGAAGAATAATGGTCACTGCATGCTGTAACTCGGAGGAGCTGTAAGCTACTTTTTGACCCTACTGTAGCTAGACATGCAGGTATGGATAAAGCTGACGGCAAAGTACCTAACCCTGTGAAGGTGCATGTTGATGATGTGAGTGAAGAGATTGATGTGGCACCAGCAGAGCCTGAGGTTGCTACAGATGCCTAAGAGTTAGACAAACTATTAACTCAACCTCTACTGGCTATTCCCAAGCCACCACCACCATTTCCATAAAGGTTGCAAAAGAAAGTTGAAGATGGCAAGTTTCAGAAATTCTTGTCTATGTTGAAGGAGATATCAGTAAATAACCCTCTAGTGGAGGCACTTGAGTAGATGCTAGGGTACGTTAAGTTCATGAAAGACTTAGTAACTAAGAAGAGGACAACTATGATGGAGCCAACAAACAACCTTCATCACTGTAGCGCCATTGCTATAAGGTCTCTTGTTGAGAAGAAGGAAGATCTGGGAGCCTTCACTATCCTGTACCATTAGAGAATATGTCTTTACAAGGGCTCTCTGTGATTTGGGTGCCAGCATCAACTTGATGCCATTGGCAGTTTACAAGCAGTTGGGCTTAGGAGCCTCCACACCCACTACAATACAGCTACCTCATGGCAGATAGATTGGTGAAGCAACCCGTGGGGATTTTGTGTGATGTGTTAGTCCGTGTGGGTAGGTTCATCTTTCAGGTGGATTTTGAGGTTCCCATCATTGTTGAGAGACTATTTTTAGCTACTGGCAAGACATTAGATGTGGAGTGAGGGGAGCTCACCTTTAGATTCAACACTGAAGAGGTAAAGTTTAGTATGTGTGCGGTAATGAAGAGACCCAAAGAGGTGGTTGTAATGTTTGTCATGGATATGGATAATTACTGTCTTTCTGAAGTTCCACTTGAAAAAAGGATGAGTGTAGACACACTAGCAACGGTGTTGATGAACTTCCCAGAGGACAGTATCAATGGGTACCATGATATTGTGACTGCGTTGCAAGTCAAGGGAACTAGACCATTTGTCCCCATAAATTTGGACTTGGAACTGCAGAGCAGACCTACACCGCCAGGCAAACCTTCTATCGAGGAGCCTCTGGTTGTGAAGCTCAAGGAGCTGCCCCAACACTTAATGTATGCATTTTTGGGCACTAATAACACTCATCCTATGATTGTGGCTGCAGATCTCTAGGAAGAACAGGTTAAAGCATTGTTGGGGGTCCTCCAAAAGTTCAAAAGAGCTATTTGTTGGACTATTGCAGATATTATAGGGATTCCTCCAGGGATATACATGCAAAAGATCAAGTTGGAGGATAATCGTGTGCCCAGCATCAAACACCAGCGCTGGTTTAATCCACCCATGCAAGAGCTGGTAAAAAAAAGAGAACATCAGGGGCTAGATGTTGGGATGATATACCCCATCTCCGACAGTCGATGGGTTAGTCCAGTCTAATGTGTCTCTAAGAATTGGGGCATTATCGTGGTAGTCAATGATAAAAATGAGCTCGTCCCCTTGCGACCTGTCATTGGATGGCTGATGTGCATGGACTACCAGAAGCTGAATAAGTGGATTTTGAAGGACCACTTCCCTATCCCCTTCATGGACCATATGTTAGATTAGTTGGCAGGTGGAGGTTAACTCCTTCTTGGATAGGTACTTGGGCTACAATCAAATATCTACAGCCCCAGAAGATTAGGAGAAGACCACCTTCACTTGCCCATGTGGCACTTTTGCCTTCAGGAGAACACCTTTTGATTTATGTAATGCCCCAGCCACCTTCCATCGATATATGATGTCGATCTTCTCCGACATGCTTGAAGACACTCTCGAGGTACTTATGGATGACTTCTCTATAGTGGGTGATTCCTTTTGATGATTATTTGTTAAATCTTAGTAGGGCACTACAGCGTTGTGAGAAGGCTAATTTGGTGTTAATTGGGAAAAATGTCATTTCATGGTCAAGGAGGGGATAGTCCTTGGCATAAGATTTCTGACAAAGGCATAGAGGTGGATAAGGGAAAGATTGAGGTTATCGAGAAATTTCCACCTCCTATATCTGTGAAGGGGGTCCGCTTTGCAAGCTATTGGAGAAGGATGTAAAGTTTTAAGTTAATAATAGTTGTAGGCATGCCTTTGAGACACTGAAGCAAAAGTTGATTTCTGCACCTATGGTGGTTACACCTGACTGGGATACCCCTTTTGAGGTTATGTGTGATGCAAGTGGAGTTGTTGTGGGTGTTGTGTTTGGGAACAAGCGCAACAAGGTTTTTCCATCCTATCTAATACGGTAGCAAGACCCTCAATAACACTCAAAGGAATTATACAATGATTGAGCAGGAATTGTTGGCTGTAGTGTATGGATTTGACAATTTCATGGCCTACTTATTAGGCACAAAAGTGATAGTGCACACCAACCATGTTTCCTTGAGATACCTCATGGCCAAGAAAGATGCTAATTCAAGGCTAATTGGATGGGTTCTCCTACTGCAAGAGTTTGACGTTGAGGTCCTAGACCGAAAAGGATCTGATAATCAGGTAGCAGACCACTTGTCCAGGTTGGAGGACGATTCAAGAGCACAGGTTTGGTTAAACATCGATGATTCTTTTCCTAATGAGCAACTATTAGAAGCTTTTGTTGACATTATTCCTTGGTTTGCTAATTTTGCTTACTTTCTAGTGAGCGACGTTATGCCTGAGGGACTTAACCCTTACTATAGAAAAGAGTTTCTTCATGATGTGCGCAGGTATTTCTGGGATAACCCGTACTTGTTCCAAACATGTGCTAATGGTGTCATCAGGCGGTGCATTCCAGAAGTGGAGATATTGAGAATCATGGAGGCCTACCACTCTTCCTTGGTGGGGGGTCATCATGGTGGTGCCATGACAATAAAGAAGATCCTGCAATATGGGTACTACTGCCCCACCATCTACAAAGACGCCCATGACTTGGTGCTAGGGTGTGATCATTGTCAGCGATAGGGCAATATCTCTAGGAATCAAAAGCTGCCCATGACCCTTATTCTTGAAGTAGAGATATTTGACATCTAGGTCATTGAATTCATGGGCCCATTCATAAGCTCCTATGGCATGAAATACATCCTCATGGCAGTTGACTATGTCTCCAAATGGGTAGAGGCGGTTGCATTGCTGAACAATGAGAGCAAGAGTGTTGTCTAATTTTTGAGGTGGAACATCTTTTCTAGATTTAGGACACCCAGAACTATCATTAATGATGGGGGGTTCTTACTTCCGTAACAAGGACTTCTGTGCGGTGCTATCTAAGTATGGAGTTCGATAGCACAAAGTGGCGACACCTTACCTCCCATAGACAAGTGGAGAAGTTGAAATTTCCAATAGAGAAATCCAGGAGATCTTGGCCAAGTCTATGAAAGCTACCAGAATTGATTGGGCATGGAAGCTTGGCGATTGCACTGTGCTTACAAGACGGCTTACTAGACCCACATTGGTATGTCCCTATATTAGTTGGTGTTTGGAAAAGCCTGTCATCTACCTGTGGAGTTGGAACATAAGGCACTCTGGGCTTTGAAGAAGCTCAACATGAATTGGGATGAGGCTGCTTATTTGAGACTTGACCAACTCAACCCTGACATCCTACAAAACAAACATAAAAACACATTAAACCTACTAACATCGCATTGAGAACACATAAAATTTCATGTTTTAAGCATTAAAAGTGCTGTATTTTGATAGCATATCACATACATGGGTTGATACCGTGTGACAAGTATGTTTTTACCTTTACTATTGTCTTTGAGAGCATGCTACCGATATTACTGAGACATGTTGATTGTGAGACTACCTGTTGAATCTTGTCATACTGTGACTTGTTCTGAGCTAGATGTGCACTTGCTAGGCTTGGTTGTTATGGAAACTTATGATGTCACTTTTGTTGTTGATTTACACCTTCTTTACCTGTGATTGGCTGGATTATAACATGTTAGACTTGCTTTTATGTTGATGATTGTGATATACGCCTTGCGTACTATGGTTAGCTATTGGGTTCCTAGTTCTGAGTATTTGGGATAGAGGTTTGGTTGTGGTGGTCAGAGGGATAGTGATACTTAGGGGTACCTATATTGTGATTCTCATTGCCTACCTCGATTCTGGGCACGATATAACCGTGGATTTTGGATTCAGATATATTGGTTGAGTGAGTGATCGTTTGATATCTCATCCCCGATAATGGTCCCCATCAATATTTAAGTTGCGATGGTCATGTCTGAGTATCCATGGCCTGAGAGTCGCACCCCGCGATTCGAGTCTGGTGTCCACGACTGTAATACCTAGTGGCAGATGTAAATTCTAGGGACCAAATGCTTTTTAATTTTTGGGTCGAGGACCCCATTGATTCCATTCTAGGGGCGAGGCTCCATGATTGTTATTCTGAGTTGAGACACACTGTTTATACGCGGGGGGGGGGGGGGGGGGGGGGAGATTCCTTCTTCCGAGTGGGATACCTCCCACTATTCCGCACGTATATTTTGGATTGGGTGCCACCTCTCCGCACAGGGTCGAGGACCCAGATGATATATGATTGTTGGGGAGAGGCATGTCATTTGATTACCCATGGATATTCATATATTTTCACTCCTATATTGTATGTGGGTGTACCTTTTGAGCTTATGGGGGTTCAATGGGCATTCAGACACAGACACTAGGGCGTCCCACGTATAGCTGTCCCTTATTTTGATAATATGGAGAGCGGGGCTCTATGATGGTTCTATAGGCTTTTGCATTGGTTCTGTGGGATTCTGTGATGATTTATTGGCATTATTATTATGTGGGGATGTACCTTCTGACTTATGGAGGCCTAGGTGGCGTACAATTGTATTTGTTAGGGTCTTGCTCCTATGTACGGTACCAGGTTCGATTCAGGTTGAGGTTATGGGATTGATGTGTGGGACAACAAATTTATCTATATTTGAGCTTCATATTGTATATTTTTTCACCAGGTGGGCCAATGATGCCTACTGGGTGCCTTTTTCTGGTACTCACCCCTAATTCTAAATCTTTCCATGGTGTAGGTCCAGATTCTAGTCGGTGGCACTGAATTCAGGGGATTTAGGAGTGCAGGAGACTACTTTGGGTGAGCACCGACAACTCAAGTTTTGTCGCAATCTTCTTCTTTGGATGGCCATCTTTTATTTTTATACTTTGGCCTTGCACTTTAGTATCATGTATTTGTAGGATCACTCCCAAGTTGTATCTATATATATTAGCTTTACTATTATGTATACCGATTTATACTTTTGTTATTATAGCTCTCTACAATTGACCTCCAACTTTTGGATAGGTTTCGATTATTATTATTATTCTGTCATGTTGTTTTGGACTTGATTATAGGCTAGGACAAGTATCCTGGGGTTAGGGTATGGCTTACCTATAAGTAGACCTAGTAAACACCATTATGATTGGGATCAGATCGTGACACTCATTCTGCCCTGTTAAAGGCTCAAAACCTGATCTACCGAGCATCTCTAATACCTCAAAGCAAATAATAATCTATGAAAACTCTTGTAAATCTATCCAAAGTGGGTAGAGGTGCATTTTTTTCCTTAGATTTCTCCCAACTATCGTACAATAAAACTACAATATGACACAATTAAAATGCTACTAACTAAACTATCTTAATTGTTGAGGTATACATGACCCTGAAGATTATATAAAGTTGGTGAACAAAATGCTAAGAGTCCTCTTTGTGATCTGTCCCTGCAACTGTGGAGAGTTCAAGGCAAGAAATTCATGATCTCTCAAACTTTTGGGCCCTTTTGAAGGTCTGACATCATTGTGCACAGGTGGCTAGCACTGAGCAACTACTAACTGTGCTAACATAAACACTGCACTCTTGACATCTTTATCAGATGGAGCAGAAGGAACAAGAGATGGTACTACTAGTGATTTAGGGAACATGTTGCCCTCAAAGGTTTCTGAAGTGATGGAGGACTATAGGGGGCTAAGAAGATGTCTTTCCCTAAGTCTCAGCATGAACTACCTCCTCATGAGGTACCTTACCAGTTTCACTTTTAGCTATGTCCAGACCCTGGCAAGCCAGAATATTTTTGGTGTCTAATCTCTCTCCTTGTATACAAATATTAGTTATAAGCCTAACACCTCAATGTATAGCATGAGGTGATAAAAAAGGATAGATATTCTAGCATACCCTACAACTTGCTTCTTATAGCATGGGGTGCACAATATATTTATGAACAAGATTGTACTAGACACGATTTGTAGACTCTCTTGGATATAATGTTGCTTTGATACCATGTTTGTCACACCACAAACTCAAAGGGTGCAACTGGAAACTAATTCCAAAACTTAGACTAGAGTTGGCTATGCTGAACCATTTGTCGTTAGTGTATAATAGCTACACATAATATGGAAAACAAATAATTATATCTTGGCCTAAAAATAAAAACATTGGCCGGCAAGGCCCCCGTTAACAGTTATATAAAGGAAACAACTACTTTGAACAAATCATATAAAGAAATAACTAACTAGCAGACAAGTCCTTTTTGGTATGTCAAGGCCACCATGATACCTATATAGAAGTTGAAAGCAGGTATATATCAAGAAAATACAACAACAATTATCAAACCTCAATAGACTAACAATTATGCCAACATGATCTTTTTATGTAATTATACAACTCATACTAGTCTGCAAACCTCTATGAAACGCTTGAAATCATACAATTAATATTAATTCATGTATAATAATTTCAATGAGAATAAACAATAATATAATTACTTGAACCCTATGTTAAATCATCAAAACACTAGGTTTCTTCGTTGAATACTCATAGAAGTGTAGGAATTTTTTAAGCTTTACGGATAAAAGGAATCCGTGAATTAATACCCATATACTTGAAGTGAATCCTAGCTTCTAAAATTGGGGAAGAAGCTTGGAACCTTGAAAAACCTAATTGACTTGAGAGAGAATCCTTGGAGAAAAAGTTGAAAGAATTTGAGAATTTGAATGAATGGGATAGTATTGAAGTACAAATTACTTATAGGACTTAGGAACAACTTAGAAGTATCATAGCTTTAACATTAGAAGTATGAAAATTACCTAAAATATCCTTAGAAAATAAATGTTGTCAGGGACCATGGGAGGGATCTATAGATCGTAAGTCATGTCACATTTCAAGTCTTGGAATCCCAACCACGAAACTATTTATATGGCTCATAAAACTCATGATGGTGTAATACTCAAAAATTGAAAAGTGGAAAAAAAAAGAAAAGATCCAAAAACTATTGGTGTAGGGACCATGAGCCCTTTTACATAGGCCATAAATGGGTCCACGAGCCGTAAAAGGATGGTTGTGGGACCTACAAGGAATTCTGGCTTTTAGACTTTTGAACCACAAATAAGAACTATGAGTCGTAGTTGTCTTTATGGATAGTAGAACTCTTGGAAGATGGAGATTCAGAGATGAAAAACATTGGACTTAGACAAGATAGTACGATTGTACGAATCATGAAAAGTTGTATGGATCATAAAGGAGTTCATTTGAGTTGAGCCCATAAAAAATATGAACTTTCAGTACATTGGGTTCTATGTCAAGGAACTATGATTCCTATAGTCTTTTATACACCGTAGACTCGATTCATGGAAACACTTTTGAGTCCCAAATTTCTACCCTATTTTCAATGAAGGATTTTCACAGATCATGATATGTTCTACTAATTGTAAAATGCATCCGTAGAACCTGCTAATAGTTATTTCTTGAGGGTTATTTTGGATAATTTTATATTATTAATATAAAGTTACATTATTTTGAGACTATTCTTAAGACCTATAATTACTCAAATCCTCCTAATTTCCCCTATTCTTTTACAATTCATTCTGTTCAAAAATTTCTCAAGCCAATGCAAGGAAGAACAAGCTAAAGTTTTAAATATTCAAATCTCTTTTTCAGGTTTCAAGGTAGATTCACCAAGGTATTGATTCATGGATGCTTTTCATCTATGAAGCCTAAAGAATTCTCTATTTTTTCATGTATTTTCAATGTAAAATTCTAGGGTATTGATGAACTACCATTAGGTTTAATTGCTACAAGTGATTTAATTAAGCATGAATTGATATGAATTTACTAATTTCAAGGGTTTTATATTCAAATTCTTTGCAATACCATATAAGATTCATGAAATTCATTATGAGTTCTTGATGATCTAAGTGATATTATTTTACTTCATTATATATGATTTCATCAAAATTACATGATTTTAAGTTGATCCCATATAAACCCATGCTTACCCCAAATTTCATTATGAATTGTGATTATAATTTTACAAGAGTTTCATGCATGCTTTAAAAAATAATGTATGCTTCTATGATATTTCTTAAGAAAGAATTACTGAATGTTAAAGGATTTCTAATGAAATAAAGATGATTACAAATTCTCTCACTTAATTATAGATTCCTAATGATGAAAGGATAGTGGTCACATTACACGAACCACTATGAAAGGAGCTATTCTAGGATTATGATTTTATGAAAAATGGATGAATTAGTAGATGTTGTCTTTCCACATTATATGATTTAATGATTTATGATCTACTTATTATTGTTGAGAGTTTACTTATCACTGAGTGGACCTTGAGATATAGTCTCTCACCTGTTATAGAGGTATGAGACCATTGGTATAAATTCCATCATCTTATAACTACGTGCCACTGTAGGAGAAAGGATCATCCATTAGTCGAGGTTTGATTCCTTAAGTAGCTTAGTGGAATCACATAGGCAGTTCTTACTTTGGAAAGTATGGACCTTTTCTTTTTGGTGTGTGAGGGAAACATCGAACTCTATGTTGTAACTAACCGAACACCTATGAATTTCACTATGATCTATGGATTTCACTATTTACACATGGATATGCTTTCTCAAAAGTTTTGCATTGACTATGTCTTACGCCTCAAATTATGTTTTCAAAAAGGACATAGCATGTTTTTAGCCTGGTCATTGCATCATCATATTTATGTCATGCATTGCATTACTAACAAACTTAATATCTTTTATGTACTAACACGTACTTCTTTTGCCTACATTGTATTATAATATAGGATTTAATGACCATTCTCATCCCACTTGGACTAGTTTCAAAATTTAGCTTGACATTGATTTGGTGAATACTCATGATTAGAGGGCGAACCCCTTATATCCCTTTTGTAATGTTTGGACTATTTTACTTTATGATGTTTAGGGTGAGCTACAACTTGTTCTATGTGTCCCAACATAGATTTAGAGATATGTTGGACCAAGATTGATGTTGGAGCTTCATTTATTCGAATAGGTTTACTTTGAGACTTTGTCTATATTCTAGATTCCATTTGCGACCTATCTTTCGTTTCGTGATTTGTCGTATTGTCTTTACTTACCTTATGTATGCAATGAATGTTAAGAGGCTTAGTTGGAATTTGATCACGCCCAACTACACCTCCAAATCAAGGTATAAGGGATCGTTGTCAAAATATAGAACCTAACAATGGTTAGGATCGATCCCACAAGGAATAAGGTCTAGACTCGGAATAATTATAAGCAATCAGGATGAATTGATTGACTTATTTCCCAAAAGGAAGGTTTGTAAATGCAGTAAATAAACCTAAACTAGAATCAAACCGTCAAGTGCAAATGTTGTGAAATCAGTGAGAGAAGTAACTTGGGTATTGTGTTCGCCATGAATTCCTAACTTGGTATAACCAGATAATCATAACCTTTTCAAGTGTGTAGCTTGTTGAACTATTAGGTTATGTTTACCTAACCCTTTGATCCAGGGCTTAAGCAAATTTAACCATGTGATTTGATCTATGCCCACAGTGTTGCATTATTAAACCTTACCGATGAACCAGTATAACCATTCCTTGATCCATTCGGGTTGATTAGACGAGAATAATCACATCGAATTCTGTTAATTATCCCTTATCCTATTCATTACCCCTTGATCTAGTTAGTAAGAATTAGGTGAGTTCTAACATTGGCCACTGTTAAAAAGCATTCATATCGAAGAGATAATTAACACACACATGCACACTTTCTAAGGATTATGAATTATCCAGTTTTTACTTTGTTAATCCTTCATGGTTCCTACAAGCTTAGCTATGGATTTAGCTACTCATATTCATTATAGATGATCGAGTTATGAAATAGCATAATTAAATACTTACAATGATAAGTTGAAGAAAACAAAATTCAAAACCTTCATAAGAAATCACGATGTTATAGATTGAAGTAAAATTAAAAGTAACCTCCAAGAACAAAGTAATAATCACAAGTAATGAGTTCTTGATGTTCTGACTGCTCTTTCCTTCTAGAAAAACTAAACAGAAAACTATTTATAATAAATGAAAATCAAATAGTAAACGAAACAGGAAAACTAGAATCAAGAAATCAAACGAACATAGTTACAAGTCGTAGATGAAATCACGGCCCATAACTAGCCTTCATAGAGTACAACGCATAATATCTTTCTTCCATATATGGACTCCTCATATGGACCATCTTATGACTTACAGCCGATAAGGGGTTTCGTCTATTCACTCTTCAGCAATTCCTCAAAACTCTAATCCTCAAGGCACAAATATGTATATGACCCGTTAACTGACTTACGACCAATAGAAGTCTTCATCTAATCACAGTTTAGCACTTAAACATGTTTCTGATTTTCAACATATGAACAAGTATACGGGCTATCGACAGGTTTATGGCTTGTCTGATAACACATATCTCCAATAGTTGAAAATCAGTCTTTCACTGGATTCAACCTATGAAACCAACCTACGACTCGTGGACTGAACCACGTCCTGTAGATAGCCTCGTACATCATCAAAATTCTGCAATACGCATAACATAGCCCAAAATCATCTCGATTCTTGAAGTCCTGAAAAATCAACACAAAAATACATCAAATCTACAAACATCACTTTAAGGACACAAAAAAACTCTAAGATTAATGCATCAAAAGTGTCATATTTTGGTAGCACATCAACACCCTCAACTTAAAATTGTTGCTTGTCCTCAAGCAACAGACCTAATCTATAAGGACCCGTACTTTGTATGACCTCATGGAGGTGGAAATTGGACCAAGGTGAAGCTCAAGATAAGTTCACTTTCAAGTCCTCAATTCAAGCTTATTTAGGTTGTTTAGGTATGTATGAGGCTATTTGGATCGTGTGGAGCCTCCTTGAAATGGACCTTGTCCTTGTGTGGTGTGTGTTAGCTTTAATGTGGAGTTTTGGACCAAGTCATATCACACATAGACCCCACACGGGCCGTGTGAGGCTTCACAGACCGTGTGGTGGGCTGTGTGGTAGACTTAACCTTGAATTTCTATAGTTTTGAAGCCAAGGCATGTCACATGGACCATAGGACCCTTCACGGTCCGTAAGGTCCCCTGTATTGGTGCCAGAGTTGAAATTTTTCTATGTATTGGATCATATCTTGGAACTTCATTGTGAATAATTTTCCAAGTGAAGTGTTATAGAGGAGTACATAGATCGTATGGCTTGGTACGACCTATATAACCAACCGTATGGATGCCATTATTGAATTTTTCTAAGTATAGAATCTTCAAGCTCAAGAAACGTTCACTTTGAAGTTCTCAATTCAAGCTTATTTAGGTTGTTTAGGTCCATCATGAGTCTCCTACATCAAGCCCAGTTCAAAGGAATTCAATTGGCTAAGTTTCTCATAAGAACTGATAGAAGGGTCAACTTTAAATGGTCATATCTCTTAACATAATAGAACTACGTGGTCACAACCTGTGAATTGAAGCTCTTTGAATTATCTTTCCAATACATCCAGTTTCACCTCATTCCGAGTTCAGATCAAGAAGTTATGCCCATTTTCGTAAAGCGCATCCATATAGAGTTTCTTGTGAATTGGCTAAGTATGGTCTCACGGGAGGGTATCACAGTCTGTCAGACCTTCTCATGGGACACCTGGTAAGAAATTTTATTCCACTTCCTTAATGGTTTTTTTTTCTAATTATGGCTACTCCTAAGGGATTTTTATGACTTCCAATACTATCCTAAGACCTCCAAATGACCTAAAATTTATCCCTCACATTCAAATTTATTCCTACACTTTGAATTATTTCAAACTCTCTCTTAAGAACTCTTTTAAGGTGAACATTAAGGGATTGTCTTAAAACCAAGAAAAAGGGTCTCTTCTTCATCAAATTTCTTCCTATTTCTTCTTTGTTAACTAATGTATGCGGGATTGATTCTTGGTTCCTTTCAACCAAGACGACCCAAACTCTTTTCACTTGAATTTCATAAAATTTTACTTACTTTAAATATGGGTTTTTAAAAATTATTGTTTATTAAATTCAACTGAAGTATGAGCTATGCTTTATTGTCGATTTTAAATTGATTTAAGCCCTAATATGTTGAATTGCATGATTATAATGAGGATTGAGTGTTCATTATCCCTTTAAAGTTTGATTGAAGCATGGATGATCTACATTGTGATTTAAATGTGGATTTTATTTATGGATTTACTTCAATTTCATATTGTATTGTTAATTTAATATTGAATCTACATTGCCCATGCTATTTTCAAATTATTCCTGGTATATGCATTCATGAGCATTGGAATTTATAAAATTATCGGTGGGTTAAGCTCACATATGTTTTATGAAATGGTTTTGATAAGGTTATGGTTATGATAAGAATGTGATCACATAAATGTCTATTGTTATTGGCTCTTTGACCATGTTGGGTGCTTGCACCATATTGATAAGTGAATGAGCTATTCCTATGCATGAGAAACATGATACTGATATATGATTTGGCTTTTGAGCCCAAGTAGGAATGATTACGAAAAATGTTTGGATTTTAGGCCTAAAATGTGCATTGAAATGATTTGAAATGACTATTGCCTCTTTTGAAAGCATGTATATGTATAGTAGTTTCATGGATGTTTTGACTTAGCACCGATTGACTTGGGGCATTAGGGCCATCCCTAAGGGTCCTCTCCCTTTTCCTGAAGTATGTGCTAGCATAGGAATGGAAGCTATTACCGAAATGACTGGGTCATAAGGAATGGTTACATATTGATATGATATGATATGATATTGGAAATCCTTCTGAAATGATATGTCGTAAGAAAGGTGACCATCCACCGAAATGATGAGGTTCGTAAGGTGTGATGTAGATTACTCTTGGCAAGTAATCTTCTCCTATCGATGGGAGGTCTCTATCGGACTAATTCATGTAATAGCTCGCATGAGTTTGATGTATCAGTTATAGTCCATCCCACTATATATGAGAATATTGTATTTCATGCATCATTGGTTTCATGGCATATTGTTATATACACTTCTAGGATATGAACTTCTTTCTATATTATGTGTCTGTGTAATCTAATATTGAATGCAGGTTTGGTAAGTCATATCCATTGCATACCCGCATACTTAGTAGTACATTCAAACGTACTAACACATACTTTTTCCTATATGATCTAACCATGTAGGGACCGGAGACTACCTTAATCTACAACGTGACGACTAGATCGGATTTGAGAAAGTGTTGTGGTGAGTGCTATCTTCCAAGGACAAGCCACCATTTATCTACCTTATGTTGCTTCCGTTTTGTTATTTTCTTTGAGAGTGAGTCCGGGATATGTCTTAGCCCCTATCCTATTCTATGAGTAGAGGCATTGTTGGACATCGTGTAGACTCTTGTTGGATCTATATGTTATATGTTGTATTTGGAGATTATGATTATGATTATCTATTGGATATGACTATTATGGATTGATTGCGAGAATTATGATAAATATTTATGATTTGATGTGGAAATGTGGAAGATCCTAAGTCCCATAGGGCCCTCATAGAGTGAGTCATACCTACCTACCCCTTAGTTCTTATGTGTTGTGTGCTATGTGAATCTATGTTAATCCTTTATCCCTATGACATACACATAGTGTGAGTCCTACTTTTCCATTCCTTAGAACTATATGTTTACTATTTGTATATACACTTCCAATCATGATGTGACTATGGATACTTGAGGCTTGTTTGGGGACTCTTGGGTTCCCGTTATCCATGTCATTCCTAGACCCTAGGTCCGGTTTGTGACACAATCTACATAAGTAATACAACTCCTCAAAGACCTCAACCTCATGACATACATCATATCTCAATACATCATAGGTACCTAGCCAAACTCATTAGTGCATATGGAAGATAGCTATCAAATAGACTTATGCGGATCAATACGCGATAGTGCAACTATGACAAGTAAGGCAATCACAGATAAGCAACAATTACTAAAATAGCCTAAATTCGACAATGTAATTTAAGTGGCTTCACAAAAAGAAGTCTCATATTTCACTTAGAATGAAATGTTCAAATTCAATACTCGGGACTGACAAAAACACTCATTCATAATAAATATTCAAACATTGTGTTCAACACCATAGGCGTGCCCCTATGCTCATGACTATGACATTCGACTAGTTGACTTAAGATCACTATAGGACCTTCTTAACTTGTAATGTAGGCTCGAGGGTTTCAATGTGATATGTTTGGACAAAGTGACTGTTGCCCTTCTTGGCTCTGCACTATTTTGCACTTTTGCCCTACTAATACTGACATTTTTCAATTCAGAGACCTCTCTTCCTATTTCAAACTTTTTTTGGGTGCCTTATTCAAAATTTTTAGCTCATTACCTTTTATTTTTCTCAAGTCTTTTACTTTTTAGCTCACAATTTAGGCATTTATTTAGTTTTTTCTCACCCACTTCAGATTTTCCCTTTTTTTATTGCATCACTATGCTTCCTTCCCCGTTTGGTGTAATGTTCTTACAACAACCACCTTCAACATAGGCATTTGGCCTGAGTTAAGGTGCACAATATCCAATATGTGAACCAATGACACTTTTTGTAGCCACCCTCAGCTTAGGCATTAAGCCTGAGTCAAGATGCATGATATTCAAGGAGGGACCAGGGATGATATCAGGATTACACAAACAACAAGGCTTGATTATTCAGGTGACTAAAAAGAAATGGGTATATGTAAGGCTCAAACATTAGGACCAAAGGATACTTAAAGCATTTGGTTTGTTATTTTTAGGTTAAGTGGAATAATGTGAACAATGACCTATGATCCTTTCCTAGCCAACTAACCTATAGTCTTAGTTAGAGTAACAGGGAAAGTTCTGAATGGATGCACAGTATAAGAATCACGCAATAAAACTCACACGCACTTGGCACTGAATACACTATTAATCTTGACTCTCAGATCATGCTTTTTATCACAATTAAGTCCCTAACCTGTCAGAACAAACACTATCAATCACTGATTTCACATGGTTGTTATCAGAACCACCTAACAACACATCATTAAAAACATAGGGATATCATTATTCAACAAGGGAAAAGACTAACATATGCCATAGATTACAGTACAATTTGGTGCTAGTACTACTTACACATCCTAAACATGGCGGCTCAACTAAAAATAAATGTCCTTAGGGAAAGATCACTGGCAAGAAAACTCTACAAACCCAAAAATTAGGATAGATATAGGCCTTGGTTAGTCAGATTTCATCGAGGCCTATAACTACACATACCCCATCAAAAATTATTTGCATTGTCCTGGATGCAACAAAATAAGCCAAATTATCATATTGGGTTCAAAAAGAGACATACCTGGGTACCTAAGCACCAACCTCTGTCTGAGCATCACCACCCTTAGCATGTTGGGTGGTCTTCTCCGTAGTGACGGCATGTCCGGAGGGTCTAGCACCCCTCACTACCTCTTGTGCAGGTGCCTGCCACTCCATCTCATCAACTATTGAGGCTTGTCTAGTAGCCTCTAGATGCTCCATTACTAATCTCTCTGCCTCTTGTCTCACAATATCAGGATAATCAACCTCAAGATGAGGCCTCTTCCCAGAGGCGTTGAGTGGTGGCTCATCAACAAACAAATCAAAAACCTCCTCAATAGTAGTATCAGGCAAGGGATTCACAAGCAGTGCTGACAGTGCTGCTCTTATATCCATCTAGAGCTGCTAGATCTGCCCGAATGGATGTTATATTAGGAGTCAAGGCTGCGCTGAGTCACTGTTTCACTTGTCTCTCAAAAGCATCTATATGTCCATGAAACATCACAAGTCTCTCCTCAATAGAAACTATGAAATGTGCCTGAATGCGTTCCTCAGACTATAAGATGGCCTTGCGAACCCAAGCTCGTATCTGTTGCTGCAACTGAGTAAACTAGGACCCAATATAGACCTATCATTGTACCATAGCCTGAACTAACTCCACTAATACGTACACCATGCCTGAGGAGGAAGGACATGTAGGCACAACCTCTGATACAAAAGTAGAAGTAGTAGTGGGCCTAATCTCCCTCTTAGTATCTGTCTGTAGGTGCCCCTCAATATTTAGAACAATAGCAGTGGGGGTGGTAGGCTCAGACTATGGTGCCCCTCAGTCTTTAGAGAAGTAGAAGTGGGGGTGGTATGCTCAGACTGTGGTGCCTCGGGGAACATATCTGGTGGTCGAATAGGTGGATGTGATGCTAGTCGAATAGCTAAAGGATTCTCGTCAGCCTTGATTAGGCTGGCATCCTAATTCCTCTAAACCTCAATCATTATGTCCACATTATGCAAAATCTCCACCTCGCTGCTATACATAAATGGTAAATCAAGAACGAGAAGAGGTGGACCTCTTCAGGGCCTGCTCATTTATATCCTCTACTATCTAATGAGCCCAATCTATATCATAGCTAGCAATAATGTTGGTAACCAAAATTGCATAGTCCAACATCAAAGTGTTATTCGCCTAGGTAGGTCGGATCTACATATGTATAACAACCCAACATTACTTTTCGGCAAAGCTAAGTGAAGCCTTCACAATCACCACAGAACTAGATACCCAGTTAGGCTCCTGATTTGGCTCAGCTATGTCTTTGACAATCTATCTCATCAAATGGCCTTTTGGGCTACATCTCTCATCAAACCTCGATTCCTGGTCTGCCCAAACCTGTAATCATACTTTGTTGTGGTCATGGCGGTCTGCTATTCGGGACCAAATAAGAATTGATGGATAGTGGTCTCAGAAATATTGATGGGAACTCCACGCACCATCATCTGTGTAAGGCAGGGTTGTGCAAGAAACCTCTCCTTTTTCAACGTTGCCTCCATGATGGTTGCAGCATATGATGCATAGACTCACGAATAAGGATCAGGGAGTACTTCCCCGATGGGGCTGCTAACCTCTCTAGTCTGTAGTAGGCTATAGTGTTTCAGAGATAAGAGCACTATCAAGCCCATACTTAACGATCTATGGTTCCTCAAATATGGTCCTGGCCTGTCGACCCTGCTCATCCTACTAGACCTCCTCTCAGTATATATCCTGCATACGTTAGACACTCCATCGCTTAGTCGATCTAGCTGGAGGTGTTGTTGCTGCTGTGATGGACTCAGTGAACTTCGAACATGACTCCTCAAATTGAAGTTATCTTTATCCCCTGACCCAAATCAAGACCCCTCGTCGAAGTATATCTTTCGAATAGAGCTACTTTCTTGGGCACCTTCCTCCTTAAACTGTGAAGGCCGAGCAACTATGGCCTATGTCTGGGCCAGCACTATCTGTGTAGAAGTTGCCTTGTGTGTCATCACTCAATGCTCCCATCTGGCTGGACGTTGAGCTCCTCTACTGATCCACTGGCCTGAGGATGAGCCTCGATGTCTATAGCCTCCTCACGTAGTCGGGTCTGCATGGCCCATATATCATATTTCTTTTATCGAGGAGTATAGTACTTGAAAACAATAAAATACAAATATACATGAGTTCTACGAATATAGAAAATAAAAACAAAAAGTTAAGAAAAATGTACGCAGAAGGACCTACGAAGGCTCACGTATGAGCCGTAGGGTAGACTACGGGCCATACATGGCCTTCATAAGAGACAAAGTACAGTAAATTTTGTTACTGGAAATGTAATTACGTAACCAGTTATGGCTTGTAAAATAAACTACAACCCGTAGAATGGGTCGTAGGTACAATGCCAAACTTTTATTCAGGCAAGTAAGGAACCTATGAACCTTATATACGGGACATAGTTTGGAGTATGACCCATAGATAGGTTCGTCAAAAACCAAATTGTTATTATGAGGAGCAATTACGGTCCATGGACTAATCCACAGGCTGTAGAAAACCCTCGTGTTGTAGAAAAATAACAACCTAAGTTATTCTCATTTCACCATTCAATTCCATTATATTAATATACAACCAAAATTATAGCCAAGTCCGAGTCAATGTAAAATTGAATGAATTTCTCAAGCATAGCAACAAAGTAAAATGAACAACATCGAAGCAGTGACACCCAAACCAAGTCAAACACATTCAATATATATTTGATACATTCAAAATCAACCCACAACCTAAACATGCGTTAATTATCACCAATTCACCCAAAACCCATTAAACAACCCCAAAAAGTGCCCAAGCATGTGCCTCAGAAGTGCCCATAATTGTAATTTTTATATATCTCAAAATTCGTGCGTGATATCGAAAATCTGACTTTATATTCATGATCAGGGGATAAAATTGAGCCGAAGATGGGTCTAACCCTGATTTTAGAGCAACCGTATCAAAATTTGAAAATCCAAAAATTTTCTTATCCAGTGTTGATCGGCGCCCCTGGTGCGACACGGCTAGGACATGAATCAGTGTTAATTTTGCCCAACTTTTGTTGTTCGGGCCAAGGCTTTTGAGTCTTGGGCCTAAGCCTCCCCATGCATAAAAATACCTATACTTAGCCATATTTCACCTTCATATCATGCAAGACATTCCCCAAAAACTTCTCAAACACTTAGATAAATATTTCATTAAAAATCAAGGGTTCCAAACTCATTCCGGATCTTAAGGAATTCACTCAAGCTTCAAGTTCTCATCTCAGTCTTCATCAAGGATTCTCCAAAGTTGAGGTATGTGAGTTTCAATGATTGGATGCTTTCACCCATGGTGCCCAAGTTTCCTTTTTATACAAATTGCATGTTTCTAGGTTGCTTTACTTATGGGTCTTATTATTATAAATTTGACTATGAACTATGTTGGGGTTTCATTAAAGTGTGATTGTTTAAGCATGTTCTAAGCTATGAAGCTATGGCCTACTTTGAGATTTGATGAGGGGTTTCAATGTATTTTACAAGATGGTATTACCAAGTGTTGGTGGATTTATTTACTTCAAGTTTTCTTGCACGATTTCACTATTGAATTGCATAGTTTTACACTAGCATTATACACTCACCAAGTGTTCGAAAAAATGTCTAGTTTAGGGTTCTTGAGTTATTAATGATCCATTTCATGACCTATGACTTGAATGATGAAAGTAAGGTATATATGTGTTTAATTCATGAAAAGTATCTATAGTGTTGCAAGTGACCATACCATAGATGAGGGGTATATACCTCATCCACCTTGTCGGGTGGTGGCAATCCCGTATTACCATAGATGGGGGTATATACCTCATCCACCTTGTCGGGTGGTGGCGATCCCGTACTACCAAAGATTAGGGTCAAATACCTCATCCACCTTCCAAGCAGGTGGCATACCTTGGATTCCAAGTACTAAGTTGTTTGGTCTATGATGATGGTCTCTTCCTACACATGTAATATGTCCTATATGAGCATATTTTCCTTCAAGCATTATTCAGGCATGCCTTGTTGCTAATATACTATCTCTTGCTTACGATTATGCATTTTGATTATGTTGCCTCTCTCTTGTTGCATTGCATCTGACATACTTAGTACATTCAAACACGCAAACATTTACTCTATGCCTACTTGATGTTACCATATAGGAACCAGAGCTCCTCATGATCATCCTCATCCTCCCCGTGGCCAGTACTATCTTCTCAAAGCAAGTTTGGTGAGTGCTCGACTTTGGGGATGATATCTCTTATTTTTATGTTATGTAAAGTCTTTCATTATCTATTTGTATGCTTTTGACTATGAGGGTGAGCCCGAAAAGTTGTCTTGGCCCCCGCTCAATTCTAAGTATAGAGGTGTTGTTGGACAAGTTATGTAATGATGCTATAAGCTTTGACTCCTTTTGACATTTTTTGATGGTTTATGATATAAAAGACTTCTCTTAGCCTCCTTATCCTTGTTTTATGCACTTGTTGTTATTTAAATGCTTCCGCGACCAACTATGTGTAATGATATGTTAAGAGGCTTGTTGGGGTTCCTTCCGTTTCCCTATTCTTCGTTTAATGTCTAGGCCCTAGGCTTGGGTCATGAAAAACTTGGTATCAGAGCGCTAGGTTGTCAATGGTCCTCGGCATCCAACACACCATGTTGATTAGAGTCTTGTTCTTGGTTGTGAAGTGCACCACAAATATGAGCAAGATGCTATGAGACATTTTAGGAAATGTTTCCCTTCTTCTTACTCTATGTCATGCTATAGAATTTAAGGTAAGGTCTTCCCCTAAAAAATGTTCTTAGTTATGCTAGATCATGCTTATCCCAAGAGGAAGAAGAACTCGCACCCCCGAAGAACAACCGGCTCATGAAGAGTTCCGGGATGCTATTGTCATGCTATCTCATGCCATGGCTAATCAAATCAACCAAAGGGCCCAAGCCCCTCATGCTCCTACTCTTGCATATTGGATAAGGGACTTCGTGAGGATGAACCCACCAGAGTTTAATGGGTCAAAAGTGGATGAAGATCCTCAAGAATTTATTGATGAAGTGTACAAAGTGTTGTCTATTATGGGTGCTAGATCGGAAGAGAAGGTGGAGTTGGCTTCTTTCCAACTCAAGGGGGTGGCCTAAATATGGTATACTCAATGGAAGGAGGAGAAGGGGATCAACCATGTGATTCTCTGGGAGAAGTTTAAGGGTGTTTTCCTCAACCGTTTCTTCCCTCTTGAGCTTAGGAAAGCCAAAATGATGGACTTTATGAATTTAAAGCAAGGATTTATGAGTGCTAAGGAGTCTTCCCTTAAGTTCAACCAACTCTTTAAATATGCTCCACACTTGGTTGCCAACCCCAGGTTTAGAATGAACAAGTTTGTGATGGGTGTATCCGATTTGGTGAATAAAGAATGTCATGCCACCATGTTGATAAGTGGCATGGACTTATCCTACCGTATGACTTACGCCGAACAATTAGAGGGGGAGAAGTTGAGAAAGAGAATGGGTAATGAGGCCAAGAGAGCTCGTTTTGATTGTAGGTTCCAAAATCCCAAAGGTGACCGATTTCATCAAGGCCAAGGGTCCTTACATGCTCCTTATAGAAGCTCTGCCAATGATTACCCAAGGGCCCAAGGTGATGATAGTGTTGTGCCTAATGCTATGTCCACAATGTGGTAAGGGTCATAGTGGTCCATGTTTGAGGGATACCAATGCTTGTTTTGATTATGGAGAAGTAGCTGATGTGTTATAAAAATACAACACATTTGGTGCCTAAAACATGGGATTTGTAAGTTCTTAAAGCTACTTTTTATGGTTTTGATATATTTTTGTGTTAATCTTGCAGAAAAGTTAGGATGGCATGATTTTAAAGAAAACTTGCAGATTTTGCTGAAGCATAGGCCATAGGAACCCATCTACGAGTCGTAGCAAGGAATAAAGACCAAAAATCAAAAATCTGCCAAGTGAAGGTCACTCCAACAAGGACAACCTACAAGTCATAATACACAATGACTCGTATAAGTGGACTCATAGAAATAATCAGAGAGACAAAATATTGGACCAAAAACTGAAGACCAAGACTACGAGACCAACATACAAGTCATAGCCCAAGTAACGACTCATACCAGTAGGTCGTACTAGTGGACTCCGAGATGCTAAGAACTTGATACGAGAACCCAATTATGACTCATAGGTCACTCTATGAGTCATATCTGCGAGGCGTACTAGCTGTCAGTTGTCTTTTCTGTATAATTTTTAGGGTTTATTTGTACATACTATAAATACTTTAAGTTAGGTTTTCAAAGAAAGGAGAGGACAGAAGGAGAGAAAGGAAGAGAGATCAGAGAGAGATATTAAAAAATTTTCTCTTTAATATTCTTTCAAGAATTTCTTAGGGTTTCATATTTTTAGTTTATTGTATTCTCTTGGAAAACCTATTTTAGGGGATTGCAAATCTAGTGCTATACACTTTGCATATCTATCAAGCTTGTGGGTTTGCAAATTTGGGTGTCTTCACTTTTCATTGTATTGGTAAAACTCGTAATTATGTCTATTATTTGCATACTCGTGTGTTTTACCTTATCCATGAGTAACTAAGCACCCACAACTTGGGTTGTGGGAACCATGGGTAGTTGGCTTGATATGACCTAGGTTTCTTGCGTTTCCATGATTGGGGTTTTACATGTATTATCTATTTCCCTTTATTGTTATTGTTGTTTGGTGGTGGCTAACACCAAACTCCGTCTACTATCACGATCCTGACCAAGGTAGTGACGAATAGGAAAAGGGAAGTAGATGACATAATTTGATTGATGTTATCTCATCTAATCAATCGAGCCTGACCAAGGGGAGGTTGACTGGGACAATAGGTAACGGTTAGTTGGCACGCCATGGTTGCTGACCAAGCGCCACGGTAAAATTCAACCTTCACCTTCATAAGAGGGCTGGAAGAACCTAAGTTACTGTCTTTCATGCAAATCACCTATGTTATCTAGGGTAATCAAGTTGACGAACCATGGGGAACACAATTCCCAAGTTGTCCCCAAAATTGAGTGTTTCCTCACATTATAGTTAGTGATAGTTTTATTTTGTTTTGAATAACAACCCCCCACCCCCCCATTTAGAGATTTTAGTCATAAATACTAGAAATGATTAGTGGTGAACTCTTGTAGTCAAGCCTTGTATTCCCTATGGATTCGATCCTAACGTCGGTTAGGTTAATTGCTGACAATGACCGCTTTCTTTTTAGAGCGTGAACATCACTCGAAATTATGGTGTCATTGTTGGGGAATGCAGCTATGTTTTGATTTGATTTCACTATTAGTTAGTTCTATTGTTAATTTCTAGAGTCTCGTATATTTTATTTGTTTTTGTTCATTTTTGGTTAGTTGATTTCAGGTGCAGGTTGGCTGGCATTATGACTGAACAAAAGTTCTACATTGCAAACTATTTGTTGGAAGTTTTAGAGGCATGCTCTATTCTATGGGTAAGAGTCCGAAGATCCTCAAATCTACCTACAGAATTTCACTTAAACGTTAAAGGGGGTCCTTGTGACAAAACATCTTGCTTGGGAGGCCATGGCTCTTCAGGTTTTCCTAATGAATCTCCGGAATGAAGCTACAGAATGGTGGTCAATCCTCCCATATGATGTTTGTTCAAACTGGGGGGGAAGTACAGAGAGTCTTCCTCATGAACTTCTATAAGGAGTCTAACAAGCAAAAGCTACAGAACAGCATCTGTTATTTCAAAAGACAACAAGGAGAACCTTTGGTAGTGCCTTGGGAGAGGTACAAGTAGTTCTTAGCAGCAAATCAGAACTATGGTCTGACTGATGATGAATTGGCAGCTAGCTTCTATTGAGTACTAACCTCTGAGCAACAAGGGCAGGATGACGCACTGTTTGGAGGGGAATGTTTGAAGTTCGTAAGACGACCATTTAATGAGATATCTGAGATTATGGATAATCTATCTGCAGTTGCCCAAGTCTGCCAACCCCTTCAAGGGAACGCCGGACCAACTACTAGTGCATCTACGGGAGCCTCTAGTAAACCCAAAAGCGAAAATGTTGCACATTGTATGAGGTTACCCCACCAATATTGTATCACTGAAAAACAAACCCGGATTGAGCATATGCTTGAACAAGTCTTGATCATGGTGAATGAGCAAGATGACATTGTCAGGGAGATAATGTTTGATGTCCTCAAATGTAACTACAAAGTGGAACAACAAACTATATCAATGCAAAGCCTTGGTGATAGGATAGAGCAGCTTGTTGAGCAACTAGATGCAATGCAAGATGAACAAAGGAAGAGTAGAAGAAGCAACGATAGAACTCATGGAGAAGTCTGATTATCCATGATGACAAAGTCAAGCCACGATGTTAAACAAGGCACTTCTTGGGAGGCCACCCAAGCATCTTTTATACCCAAGCATCTTTTGTGTGTTGTTTTATTTTGAGACATGTTATTGTACTTAACTTGTTAGTCGGTAATTTAATATTATGTTGTGATTGTTGAGACTTTGAACCAGTTGTATCGATTTACATTTTGGTGTATTTTAGGTAATAGATTGCAGGAACAGACCAAGAACTGACAAAGGGAAAAATTATGCTTGGATACAGCTTCTACGAGCAGGACTATGAGTCGTTATGACTGTTATGACTCATAGTCGTGCCTCATAGAGGGAACAGTGAGCACTAGAAGCTGGGGCACATACTACGAGCCAACCTTATGATTCATAGGGTCCTCCACGAGTCATAAGCGGGGTTCGTAGTGCTAAGGTATGAAGTCTTGACTTTTCCTAAGTGTTGGGTCTGCTACGAGATCAGGACCTATAAGTCGTATGACTTCATGTGACTTGTAGTTAGGGTCTCATAAGACAAACCTATAGGATTTTAAAAGGCGAACCATTTTAAATATTCAGAGACTAATGTCTCTTGGCTCTTCAAATACCTTCATGAAGCGTTCTCTTTCAGTTTATAACTCCCCCATCATTCCCTATTACTATTTCATTCATCTTTACATCTTTCACCCACTAAAATTCCCCAACAATAGAATTGTGCATCAAGAACTCTTTCAGTTCTTCTTCTTCTCATCATCCATTCTTACATTCATCTGGTAAGTTCTTGCGGTTAAATTTGATTTATCTCTAAAATAGTCTTGTCTTATGGAGGTTTAAATGAATGCCTTATAATCATGATTGGCAAAACCATGTGATAGTGATTGTGGAAGTAGGAAAACCATGTTGCATAACTGTCTAGGTCCCTATTACAGGTCGTATCTTGAATTTTACCATTGTTGGGTAACCTTGATGCCTGATATTACAGCCATGTGCTTTGTTGTGTATTTTATGGGTCATTATCTTGTGGAAATTATGTGGGGTTCAAATTGTTGGATTGGGGGTGTTATAATTCTCTTAGGGTAATTTACTCATGTGTATCCCCTTTAATGTGCGTTTATGTTTTTACTATTAGAAGTGCTTTTGCCCAAAAGAGGGAAATTTCATGCTTTGTTTTGAGATGATTGACAACAAAGAGTGTTTAAGTTGCTGCAGTATCACTTATATCTCTCTGCGTGAAACTCTGATGCTTTCTGATTAGTTGTTGATCATTGTGGAAAAGTTGGAGGCACCCTGGGTGCTCTCTGCTTTACGCTATAAGGACCCACTAAGAGTCGTAGGTTACCCTACGAGTTGTAGTGGATCTTTGCAGCAGACATCAGTTACCTAAGATGCCTTAACATTTTCCATTCGAGACTCACCTATGATTTGTAGCCCTTATTACGAGTTATGGTGGTGGTTTCGTGTCCTTGATCTGAACTCTTGAAATGTCTCTAAAATTAGATACGAACCCGGCCTACGACTCGTAGTCACAGTTCAAGTCGTACCTACATCTCATACCTTATTCCAAAATACATTTCCCTTAGCTGCCTTGTTGTTACGAGGCAAATATACGACTCATAGGTTGTACTATGAATCATACTTACACCTCGTATCTGTAGCCCTAAACCTAGTTCGATTTTTTTGCTTGGGTTATCTTAATGTTCTTGTTTGATTGTTTCATTTGTTACTTGTTTGATTGAAACAAAACATCATAGGACTCATGCTTTAGCATATTGACAATTTTTCAGAGATAATGTCTTCAAGAGATCTAAGGGGTGTTGTCTCTATTTCTGGTCATCGCCTAATAGATGAGTCCTCCGAGGATGAGCAATCAATTGAAGAGATGAATGTGCACCCTTATCTCGAGACTAGCGTGCCCTTAACATGATCACAATTAACCAGAGTACCAATTGAAGTAGATAGCTCCTCCCAGTCTAATGAGGAGGGTGAAGAAGACGAGTCAGATGATGATGACTCCACTTCTGACTCTGGTTCTCTTGAAGTGTCTCAAGCTCAGCCAGAAGAGAACACTCCTCCACAACCAGCTGATTCTGCTTTCACCGTTACCTCCACCAACCTACAAAATACAAGATAATGTGTTCCTGAAATAAAAGAGATCTATCATAAGGGATTGGAACTTAAGAGTCAAGGGAGGCCGGTGCGAGGATTTCATAGGGACACAAGGTTGAAAGACTCAGGGTTGAAACGTGTGCCAGGTTTAGAAGCTGACATTGACCACTATGGATAAGGATGGTTATCACAAGTGATAGGAAAGTACGCCCCTTTCCTAGTCCAAGAATTCTACACCTCTTACTATGTGATTGTACATGGCAACCTTCCGAGGCTCATGAAGCCCATTGATGCACCACGGTTGAGTGAAGTCATGGTCAAGGGTGAGGTTGTCAACATCTCAGCAAAGACTATTCAAAGGGTGCAATTTGGACCTAATTACAGAGCCCCACATTCCAAAGCAGAATATGATCATAGGATGGCAGACATGAGGAAAGTAGTTAATCAGAATGATATCGGGCTGAGAATGGAGTTATTGAGGTGGATAGTGGGCCAAAATTGCGAGGAAGGTGTTGAGACGATATGGGTTACAAACCATGCCAAACATATCCTGAAGGCCCATCTATCTTTTAGGGCAAAGTTTTGGTGATCTATTATCCGATGGCGCATCAGACCCACATTCACGGATAATGTGATCATATTAGAGAGAGGTGTGGTTGGAGAGCATCTTAGCAGGGTATGAAATTGATTGCGATCGTATTATGGAAAAACAGACCCATGAGTCAGCGGTCCACACTCAGTAAGCATTGCTATTCCCTATTCTGATTCAGAGATTATGCAAGGAAGTTGGTGTGCGGGTTTCTCTCTACTTGGACCCTCATATAGAGGCTTTGTGTACGATTCACCCTAGTATAATAAAGGCTGATGAGAACCCAATAGCCCTATAGAGAGCTATTCCTCCAGTTATCCCATAGCCTCTCCCAATGGGGTCTCAGATTCCAGTTTCACCTCTAGTTACTACCGACACTACTTCGACTACTGCAGAGCCTACACCAGCAGTTTAGATCGAGTCTACACCATCCTCTAGCACTCTGGTACCAACATCATCTACTTTACAAGTTGACCCTTATTTCTCTGTTGTTGCATTTCAGGCTTTATTATGCAGGGTGGCTGTAGCAGAAGGCAGGCTAGGTGAGTTGTCAGCACGGGTCCGACCATTGATTGATCAGACTATTCGTGAATCCGAGGAGAGGATGAAGGTATTTGATAGAAATTTAGTTGATAAGAGAGTCTGAGAGGTTGATGACCGAGTAGACGCATTTGAGACTAGAGTCCACAAGAGGCTTGAGGGAGCTAGGCCTGCCGACTCGAGCGCGGTTACTAAGGAGTTGTCCAAGTTCAAAGCCTACTTATTATAGATGTTGGTAGCCCCTGTTATATCCCCAGAGGTAGAACCGGTAGGTGACGAGGCATTTGATTGGTTTACCGACTGTCTGGGCATCCGCGAGAAGAGGCCCCTTGAGTAGAGTGATGACCCAGAGCTGACCCCCAAGAAGACGAGATAGGAGGAGGAGCCCATACCTGAGGAGGTGGTGCAGGAGTCATTTTTGTTGGCGTCTATTCAGAGAGAGCAAGTGCAGTACACCATACCTGGAGAGGGTACATCCGATACTGCTGTAGAGGAGAGGCAGCCCTAGGACCCTACAGACCAGCCTGAGACCGGTGCTTGATGCACCATGATGTTTGACTTCTTTTGAACCCAGTTCTTATTTTGTCATGTTGGATACTTTGTTCTCTTTTTAGACAATCTTTTATGTTGGTTTTTGTTTGTATTTACATATTCTTTTCTTGAATGTTGTTTTTACTTATATTATGAATGTTAGTTTTTGGTTTTTAATGTATGTATATATATTTCTATGTTATCATATTTCTTTTTCATTTTTGTGTTTTTACTTTGAGGACAAAGTATCATATTTTGATGGGGTGGAGAAAGTTATGGATTAAGGTGAAGTCTGAGTAGCCTCAAGTCCATAACTTCCCCTATTTTTTATCCCAAGGTTTTCTTACCGTGCATCTTTTTCCTTGTGGATATTTAATTTTCTGTTGAACCGGTATGTTTTAGAGAGTATAGATAATTTGTAAATGTATAGTAATGTTATCTATTGGCATATATATATATATAGCTTTTAACTATTCTTTAAGTTTTTGATGAAAAAATTGGGTACCCTCAAAATTTTTTGAGGTTGTGATTATTGATGGGTTCATACATTTGTGAGTATATGGCAATGTTTGTTCTAATAATGTGAAGGTAAGTTAAGGCTAAAAGCATGACCTATGAGTCTATACTTGATTGTGGATACAAATGTCATATGTGTTGTGAGTTTATTTTGCTGCATTCATGCATCCTGTATGGACTCAAAACTTGCCTTGTTACGCTAAGTTTGGTTTGGGTGATGTGGTGGATATGGAAAGGATCTTAGACCCTTATTCTTTGAGTGAAACCACTTTTAGCCTAAATGACCCACCAAATAAGTGAGTGAATCCCTTGTTCCAAATTTTTGAGGTTCTTGTGCACTCATTCTTTCCTAACACTCTGCTGACTTAACCTTATTTGATGAAATACCTTGATATCAGCCCTGGTCTATCCTCGAACATATGAACCTTGATTGAGACAAAAGGCCTAAGTTGAGGGTGACTGCAGTTGGTGGCCCTGGTTTAAGGCATAGACATTGTGTACTTCACCTGAGGCTAAAAGCCTAAGTTGAGGGTGACTCTTATTATGGTAAAGTAATAATAATAAGGTGGTTAGTTGGAAAATCAAGAAAGAAATAAAAAAACATGCACCGAGTGAAGAAAGAGAAAAGAAAAGTGCCTTGAATTGAGCAAAAGTAGCAAAAATGAGTTTGAAATTGAGGTACAGCTGAAAAAGAGAAAGAAAGCACTTGAGAAATGTTCAAAATAGGAGAATATGGGTGGAGTGATTAAAAAGGGTTGGCTTATGAAAGCAAAAAGTGTGGGTAAACATGGTTCAAGGATAACTTTTAGTCATTATTTGCCCAAAATACCACACCAAAGCACCCTAAACCTATGTTATAAGCCTATAAGTCCGAAAGTGATCCAACTCTACTTTATCACCAAGCCAGAAGATGAGTATAGAGGCAGGCATATGGTGTTAGTCAGTATGCTTGAATTTCAATTGTGAGAGTGAGAATGTTTTCTCAGTCCCTAAATTCTAAATGCTTTTGAGTATGAGGGACTTCTTTCCAGTAAGGGAATTTGCACTACTTGAGTAGCATATAACTATACCAACGATTATGGATGGTTGGTGCTCCTTAGCTAGTCATAGTTGGATTGCCAAGTATCTCATTATATTCTTGTTTGCTCAATAACTTTGTAAGCCTACACGGATGAGACTGATCACACCTGATCTTAGAGGGCTTAGCCTCCTCTTATCGTGATACCCGCGGACCAATTTCAAAGTAGTTAGGTACTTAAATTAGAGGAGTTGATATATATACCATTAGTATAGTTGCTATGTGTTTTTCTTTTTCTGCATAGATTGAGTCATCGCTTGAGGACAAACAACAATTCTAAGTTGAGGGTATTGATGTGCTGTCAAAATACAGCATATTTGGTGCTTGAAACAAGGGATTTTGTGAGTTTTTTAAGCAACGTTTTATGGTTTTGATGTATTTTTGTGTTAATCTTACAGAAAAGTTAGGTTGAGATGATTTTAAAGAAAACTTGTAGATTTTACTGAAGCAAAGGCCATAGAAACCCACCTATGAGTCGTAGCTCAAGCTACGATCGTAGGTTATGTCGTAACAAGAAATAGAGACCTAAAATCAGAAATCTTCTAGGTGAAGGTCACTTCTACGAGGACATCCTATGAGTCGTATACACACTACGACTCGTATAGGTGGACTTATAGCAAGAATCAGAGAGCCAAAATATTGGACCAAAAACTGAAGACCAAGACCATGAGATGAACATACGAGTTGTAGCCCAAGCAACAACTCATACTAATGGGTCATACCAGTGGAGTCCAAGATGCCAAGAACCTGATACGAGACCCCAATTACAACTCGTAGGTCACCCTATGAGTCGTATCTGCGAGGCATACCAGCTACCAACTATCTTTTCTGCATAATTTTTAGGTTTTATTTGTACATAGTATAAGTACTTTAAGTTAGGTTTTCAAAGAAAGGAAAGCAGAAAAGGATAGAAAGGAAGAGAGATCAGAGAGGGATGTTAGAAATTTTGCTTTTCAATATTCTCTCAAGAACTTTTTAGGGTTTCATATTTTTAGTTTGTTGTATTCTCTTGGAAAACCCAATTTGGGGGATTACAAATCTTGTGCTATACACTTTGGATATCTATCAAGCTTGTGGGTTTGCAACTTCGGGGATCTTCACTTTTCATTGTATTGGTAAAACTCTCAACTATGTCTATTATCTGTATGCTTATGTGTTTTACCTTAGCCATGAGTAGCTAAACATCCACAACTTGGGGTTGTGGGAACCATGGGTTGTTGACTTAAAATGACCTAGGTTTTCTTGCATTTCTATGATTAGGGTTTTGCATGTATTATCTATTTCCCTTCAATATTATTGTTGTTTGGTGGTCGCCAATACCAAACCTCGCCTACTATCACGATCCTGACCAAGGTAGTGACAAATAGAAAAAAGAAAGTAGATGACAGAATTCAATTGATGTTTTCCCATCTAATCAATTGAGCCTGGCCAAGGGGAGGATGATTGGGACAATAGGTAACGATTAATTGGTACGCTATGGTTACCAACCAAGCATCATGGTGAAATTCAACCTTCACCTTCACAAGAGGGCTGGAAGAACCTAAGTTACCGTCCTGCATGCAAATCACCAATTATAGTTATGTTATCTAGGGTAATCAAGTTGACGAACCATGGGGAACACAATTCCCAAGTTGTCTCCAAAATTGAGTGTTCCCTCGCGTTATAGTTAGTGGTAGTTTTATTTTGTTCTTGAATCACAAAAAAAAAACCAATTTAGAGATTGTAGCCATAAATACTAGAAATGATTAGGGGTGAAGTTTTGTAGTCAAGCCTTGTATTCCCTGTGGATTCGACCCTAACCTCAGTTAGCTTAATTGTTGGCAACGATCGCTTTCTTATTGGAGAATGAACATCATCAGTAGCCCACAAGATGATTGATTGCCCATGTAATCGAAACAAGGGTAAGGATGTTCATCTACAAAATCGGGGAACAAATGTGGTTCCTTTGGGAAGAAGAGGCCAACAAGGTGGTTCCCCAAGGCACAATCGGTTTTATGCTCTTCAAGGGAGGCAAGGGGTAGATGAGGTGCCCAATGTCGTTACCAGTATATTAAAAATCTTTGATTTTTATGTGTATGCATTGATAGACTCGGATTCCACTCTTTCTTTTGTTACTCCTTTTTTGGCCAAAAAGTTTCATGTTGAATCCGAATTGTTGTGTGAGTCTTATGAGGTGTCTACTCCCATTGGTGCATATATTGTTGCTAGAAAGGTCTATAGAAATTATTTTGTCTGCATCTTGCATAAAATATTGCCTTGTGATCTTGTTGAGTTGGATATGGTGGATTTTGATTTATTCTTGGGATAGATTGGTTGCATGCCTATTATGCCTCTATTGATTGTAGAACCTGTAGGGTTCTGATTCCCAAATGAACCCATCTTTGAGTGGGAGAGTGATGATGTGATGGTCAAGAGTAGGTTTATCTCTAGCATTAAAGCCCAAAAGTTTATCTCTAAGAGGTGTCTCTATCATCTTGTGAGGCTTAGGGATGTTGAGTCCAAAGTCCTTCCTATAAAGTTGGTTCAGGTGGTAAATGAGTTTCTTGATGTCTTTCCTATTGACCTTCCTAGTATTCCTCCCTAAAGGGAAATAGACTTTAGTATAAACCTCCTTCCCGATACTCAACCTATTTCTATTCCCCCTTACCATATGGCCCCGGTAGAGTTGAAGGAACAATTGAGGGATTTTTTGGAGAAGGCTTTTATTAGGCCTAGCCAATCATATTAGGATGCACCGGTGTTTTTTGTGAAGAAGAAAGATAGGTCCCCTAGAATGTGCATTGACTACCGGCAACTCAATAGGGTCACCATAAAGAATAAGTATCTTCTACCAAGGATTGACAATTTATTTGACCAACTTCAAGGGGCTAGTCACTTCTCTAAGATTGATCTTTAGTTCGGGTATCATTAAGTGAAAGTAAGGGAGTGTGATATTCCCAAGACAGCCTTCCGGACTAGCTATGAGCATTGTGAATTTGTGGTTATGTCTTTTGGGTTGACCAATGCACTGGCTATCTTCATCGATCTTTTCAGTAGAGTCTCTAAACCGTACCTTGATTTGTTTATGGTGGTTTTCATTGATGATATTTTTATCTATTCCCATAGTAAGGAGGAGCATATGGGTCATTTGAGGGTGGTGCTACAAAAATTGAGGGAAGAGAAGTTGTATGCTAAGTATAAGAAATGTGTATTTTGGTTAAAAGAGGTTGCCTTTCTAGGTCATTTGGCGTCAGGGGATGGTATTACGGTGGATTCTAAAAAGACAGAAGTGATTAGATACTGGCCTAGACCTTTGACTCCATAGGACATTAGAAGCTTCTTGGGCTTAGCGGGTTATTACCGGAGCTTTGTGAATGGGTTCTCTTCTATTGATTCTCTTATGACTAAGTTGACTCAAAAGAAGGCTAAATTTGTGTGGACTGATGAGTATGAAAAGAGTTTCCAAACCTTGAAAGATAAGCTTATCTGCACTCTTATCTTGTCTCTATCAGAAGGGTTGGAAGGGTTTGTTATGTATTGTGATGCCTCATGAATTGGTTTGGGTTGTATTTTGATGCAAAATAGTAAGTTGATAGCCTGTTATTCTAGACAACTCAAGGTGCATGAAAAGAATATCCTACCCATGATCTTGAATTGGCCCCCGTGGTTTTTGCTTTGAAAATTTGGCGTCATTACTTGTATGGGGTGCATGTTGATGTGTTTACCGATCATAAGTCTTTAATATGTGTTCACTCAAAAAGACCTCAACTTGAGACAACGAAGGTAGTTAGAGCTTCTTAAGGACTACGATATAAGTGTACATTATCACCCCAGTAAGTCTAATGTTGAGGCCGATGCTTTGAGTAGGGTGTCTATGGGTAGCCTAGTTCATGTTGATGATAGGGGCAAAGAGATGGCTAGAGAGGTTCATCGGTTGGCTAGATTAGGGGATAGGTTGGAAGAGCTTGATAATTGTGGTATTATGGTTGTTGATAGTTCAAAATCTTCCTTGGTTGATGAGGTAAAAGAAATGCAACAAATTGACCCCTCCTTGATAGAATTGAAGGACTTGGTGAGAGAGGGAAAGGTGGAGGTTTTCTCCCAAGGGGGAGATGGTGCCTTTAGATGCAAAGGTAGGCTATATGTGCCTTGTGCGGATGACTTGGGGAAGAGGATTCTTGATAAGGCTCATAATTCTTCCTATTCTATTCACCCTGGTTCTACCAAGATGTATAGAGATCTGAGGGAAATGTTTTGGTGGGGGGGCATGAAGAGGTATATTGAAACATTTGATTCTGATTTCCATAATTGCCAATAAGTGAAAACCAAGCATCAAAGGTCGGGTGGCCTAACCCAAGATATAGAGATTCCAACTTGGAAGTGAGAGGAAATTAGTGTGGATTTTGTGGTTGGATTGCCTAAGACTAGAAAGGGTTTTGATTCTATTTGGGTTGTGGTTGATAAATGACAAAGTCGGCTAATTTCCTACCAGTTAAGACTACTTATGGTGCAGAAGGTTATGCTAAGTTGTACATTCATGAATTGGTTAGATTGTATGGAGTGTTCTTGTCTATCATATCAGATCGTGGTGCTCAATTCACTTCTCACTTTTAGAGGTCCTTCCAAAGAGGTCTTGGTGCCAAGGTAAAGCTTAGTATGACCTTTCACCCTCAAATGGATAGCCAAGCCGAAAGAACTATCCAAACTCTTGAGGATATGCTTAGAGCTTGTGTTTGGGAGTTTAAGGGTAGTAAGGATGATCATCTTCCATTGATTGAGTTTTCTTATAATAATAGTTATCATTCTAGCATTGATAGGGCTCCTTTTGAGGCTCTCTATGGTAGATTATAGGTCCCTGATTGGATGATGAGGTAGGAAAAATGGCTTTCTTGGGTTTGGATCTGGTCATGGAGGCTATAGAGAGGGTAAGGTTATTAGATAAAGGTTGAAAATAGCCCTAAGTCTCCAAAAGTCATATTCCGATGTAAGGAGAAGGAATCTTGAATTTGAGGCTGGTGATTGGGTCTATTTGAAGGTTTTACCAATGAAGGATGTGATTCGCTTTGGTAAAAAGGGTAAATTAAGTCCACGATTTGTGGGTCCTTTTAAGGTGTTGAGGGGGACTGGTAAGGTGACCTATGAGTTGGAGTTTCCCAATGACATGAATATGGTTCATCCGGTCTTCTATGTGTCCATGTTAAGGAAGTGTGTGGGTGAGCCTAGTGCTATTTTGCTTCTTGATGTTATAGGTGTTATTGAAGACAATTTGACTTATGAAGAGGTTCCAGTATAAATTTTGGATAGGCAAGTGAAGAGGTTGAGGAACATAGATATTGCTTCCGTCAAGGTTCTTTGGGGAAACCAACAAGTTGAAAGTGCCACATGGGAAGCCGATGTGGACATGCAAAAGCGATATACTTATCTCTTCCATTCTACTCAAGCCTAAGGTACTAATTCTAAGTCTTCTATGTGATTTCATATCTCATGTATCAGCCCATTATGTCATTTGCGTGCATTCATGTTTATGTTGACAAGTTCATGGTGATTTTGACACTTATGTTGAAATTTTTGAAATGATATTGAAGTGCATTATTGCATTCTTATTGGGGCTAATTTCTTCATGATTACTCTTCTTATATGCACTTCTTTGACATTTGGGGACGAATGTTCCCAAGAGGGAGATATCGAAACGACCCCAAAAAGTGCTCAGAAGTGTCCATTATCGTGATCTTCATATTTCTCAAAATCTGTGCATGATATTGAAAGTTTGACTTCATATTCGTGATGAGGGGGCAAAATTGAGTGGGAAATGGGTCTAACCCCGATTTTAGAGCAACCGCATCAAAATTTGAAAATCCAAAAATTTACTTATCTAGTGTTGATTCGCACCCTGGCGCTACGCATTCAAGGTGCGGGTCAGTGTTAATTTTTCCCAGATTTTGTTGTTCGGTCCAAAACATTTCGGTCTTGGGCCTAAGTCTCCCCATGCATAAAAACACCTATACTTACCCATATTTCACCTTCATATCATACAAGACATTTCCCAAAAACCTTCTCAAACACTTCGACAAATATTACTCAAAATCAAGGGTTCCAAACTCATTCTGGATCTTAAGGAATTCACTCAAGCTTTAAGTTCTCATCTCAATCTTCATCAACGAATTCTCCAAAGTTGAGGTATGTGGGTTTCAACCATTGGGTCCTTTCACCTATGGTGCCCAAGCTACCGTTTTACACAAATTGCATGTTTCTAGGTTGATTTATTTATGAGTCTTATTATTATAAATTTGACTATAAAATATATTGGGGTTTCATTAAAATGTGACTGTTTAAGCATGTTTTATGCTATGAAGCTATGATCTTTTTTGAGATTTGATGAGGGGTTTCAATGTATTTTGCAAGACAGTATTGCAAAGTGTTGGTGGGTTGATTTCCTTCAAGTTTCCTTGCATGATTTCACTCTTAAATTGCATAGTTTTACACTAGCATTACACACCCATCAAGTGTTTGATAAAATGTCCAGTTTGGAGTTCTTAAGCTATTGATGATCCATTGCATGACCTATGACTTGAATGATTTTATGTTGATGAAAGGAAGGTATATATGTGTTGAATTAATAAAAAGTATCTATAGTGTTGCAAGTGACCGTACCATCGATGAGGGGTAGATACCTCATCCACCTTGTTGGGTGGTGGCAATCCCGTACTGGCATAGATGAGAGGTATATACCTCATCCACCTTGTCGGGTAGTGGCAATCTCGTACTACCATAGATGAGGAGTATATACCTCATCCACCTTGTCGGGTGGTGGCAATCCCGTACTACCAAAGATAAAGGGTAGATACCTCATCCACCTTCCAAGCGGATGACATGCCTTGGATTCCAAGTACTAAGTTGCTTGGTCTATAATGATGGTCTATTCCTACATATGTAATATATCCTATATAAGCATGTTTTACTTCAAGCATATTTCATGTATGCCATGTTGCTAATATACTATCTCTTGCTTATGATAATGCATTCTGATTATGTTGCATATCTCTTGTTGCATTGTATCCTACATACATAGTACATTCAAATGCACTAACGTATACTCTATCCCTACATGATGTTACTATGTAGGAACCAGAGCTCCTCAGGATCATTCTCATCCTCCCCGTTGCTAGTACTATCTTCCCAAAGCAAGTTTGGTGAGTCCTCAACTCCGGGGTTGATATCTCTTATTCTTATGTTATGTAAATACTTTCATTATCTATTTGTATGCTTTGGACTATGAGGGTGAATTCGGAAAGTTATTTTGGCCCCCACTCAGTTCTGAGTGTAGAGGTGTTGTTGGACAAGTTATGTAATGATGCTACGAGCTTTGAGTCTTTTTGACTTTTTTGATGTTTTATGATATGGAAGACTTTCCTCAGCCCCCTTATCATTATTTTATGCTCTTGTTGTTGTTCAAATGCTTTCGTGACCAAGGATGTATAATGATATGTTAAGAGGCTTGCTTGGGGTCCCTTCAGGTTCCCTATTCGCCGTGTCATGTCTATGCCCTAGGCTTAGGTCGTGACAACCCAAACATGTGTGAATCATTATTCTACCATTCAATAATCAATTCACTCAAGTGTATTTACACATCACGACAACCACCAATTGAACACATATTATGCATGCCATCATTTAATTTATACAACCACTTAATCGATTCTACCAAGATAATTTAGTACAACTCAAACGACAAATGATTACACCATCCTAAAAAATGACACTCATACCCATAAACTAGATTCATCGCTAATTTAATCAGTTTTATCATCCTAATATTCAATTCATGCACTGTGTTATCGATGTTTAACAAGATACATAATTTTAACTTATATGATAAGGAATTTCACGATTTCAAATGATGAAACTTGCATTCATTTACATGTTTCAAGATCAATTCATGCACTTCAACCCTGAGGATCACATCTTACACCTTTGTCAGAGGAAACACCATGTATTAGGGCAAGAAGCATCATAAAATCAACCTTAATAGTGTCTCAAATCAATAACACAATTTTTCTGACAAAAATGAAATTTCAAAAAGAGCACATACTGGAATATTGACAAAAGTTCCTAGAACTATCAAGAAAAAATCAAAAAAGTGAAGCCCTGGGTGTGCCAGAGTAGTAGATAGGTGGACAGAATTTGGCCAAAATTAGGCCAAAAAGTATGGTTGTGGAAGTCGGCAGTGGTTGAATTTTGGGAAGAAGGAAAAGTGTCGTGGGGTATTATGGAAATAATTGGAAAAGTAATGGAAAATAAAAATTACCCCTCTTTTATTTCACTAACCAGGTCGGGTATAATTGGGGTTCTGATCCCTTGAAACCCCAATTACGGGCCAGAAGACATTCTACAGCCCATAAGATCTGGTCTCGTGGTTTTAGAATCCTATTTTTAGAAATTTGGCTACTACAAAACTTCCTACAGGTCATAGGCTTCCCTATGGCTCGTAGGTTGGTTTGTGAGTGCCCATAACATTTAGTAAAATTTTTCCGAAATTCCAAAATCTTACCTGGAGTTCATGAACCCCATTTACTCTGCCCGTATTTTTGTATATGGGTCGTAAAATTAGTACGTGGACTAGAGTGCACAAATTTCTACTAACTGGAAATGGTTCTATGAGTTAGTATATAGGCCGTGGTGTACACTGTGGCCCATGGAACCAATCGTAGAACCAACTTTTCTCCCCTTTTTGCACTGGTTTGCTGCTTAACCCTGTTGCTACACACTTTCAGCCAAATAAATAGTTACCTTATAATTCTCCACTCTGTGTGTCAAAAATTACAACTAAAACATAAAAATTAAACTACCTATGAGTCGAAAAAGCAAAACTAAAACAAATACATTAAATTTACAACAAATATCTTGTGTTGCCTCCCAAGTAGTGCCTGGTTTAGTATTGTAGCATGACTTAGACCACTTGGTTACTCAAATTTCACCAAGTACCCATGCTTCCACCTTCATATCATCAGGTCTCTTTATGGACTAATAGATGTTGAAGACAACTTCTTCATCATTCAATGAAACTTGAGTTGGCCCGACTCTATGTCCACTAGTGTTGTCCGATGGCTAGGAAAGCCCTTTTCAAGATGATTGGGACTTCGAAGTCGACCTCATAATCCAGAATCATAAAGTCTGTAGGGAATATGGACTTTTCCACTTTGACTAGAACGTCCTACAGTATCCCCATAGGCTTCTTCACTGGCTTATCAACAATCGTATTCTCATTGGTGTAGGGGCTCCCAAGCCCAATTGCTTGAAAACTGCAAGAGCTATTAAGTTGATGTTGACTCCTAAGTTGTATAATGCCTTTGCAAAGTTGACCTCTCCAATGGCGCAGGGTATGGTGAATGCTTCGAGGTCCTCTTTCTTCTGCATTAAGGAACTTATTGCAATAGAATCACAATGTTGAAGCTCTTGATAGAGCTCTTGGCTCATAGTCCTCTTCTTCATCACTAGGTCCGTCATGAACTTGGCATACCCGAGCATTCGCTCAAATGCCTCAATGAGGGTAATGTTGATAGATAGCTACTTAAGCATGGAGATGAAATTCTGAACTTTTCTTCCTCCTACTTCTTCTTGAGTCTCTAAGGGAAGTGAGGTCGAGGTCTAGGTATAGGTTTCAATTTCTCTGGTGTCACCACTTCATCACTTACCCCATTCGTACCTTTTTTAACCTCTAGTCTCTGCATATTTTCTCTCTATCGTCTCCTCACAAACCTCATCAACATCTACTGGCATAGGTGGGTTGATCATCTTCTTACCACCTCATGTTGTCATTGCCATGCACTCCCATCAATCCTCAGATTCTGCAATGTGTAGCTTGGCAAAGTACCCTTCTGATGCTGATTCAACTGTGTAGACATCTGACCAAATTATTGCTCCAGCTGCTTAATAGCCACAAAATAAGACTTGACCTTCTAATTAATGCCTTAAATCTTAGCTTTCATTCCCTTTAAAGTCTTATCTTTGGTGTTAGCCTTCTTCAACAACTTATGAAACAACTACACAATCCTTGAACTACAACCCCTAAAATCACGATTATGCGATGGCACATATGGACCATCTTATACCCATCTCTGTGACCACAATCACCATCTCTGTTCATGTTCCCTATCTACACATTATCTCTATTGAAGTTCTGACCTTGGCACTAATAATTCTGATTGAACCCTTGGGTGTTGGTCGGAAAGCCCCCTATCTGATCAATCACACACAAGCATCTTCCTCATAATATAGCCCCTCATACATAGGTGCTCATAGGGGCTAATTGTTAGGACCCAAGCCTAGGGCCTAGACGTGACACAGTGTATGCGGAACCCGAAAGGGCCCTAAACAAGCCTCTTAACATATCACACATCCTTGGTAATGGAAGCAATAAAATACAAAAGGAGATTGCAAATAGGTATTAACGAGGCTAAGGGACAACTTTCATATCATAAATATCAAGAGTCAAAGGAGAGTTAAAGCTTATAGTATAACACATAACATTTCCAACAACACCTCTAAAACTTGAATATTTGGCAGGGGCCACGAGATTATAAACATTGTCCCCGGAATGGAGGACTCACCAACTAGCTTAAGAGACAATCATACCAGCCACGTGGAGGAGGAGGATGATCAAGTGGGGGTCCGATTCCTACATGGTAACATCATGTATGCATAGAGTATGCATTAGTATGTTTGAATGTACTAAGTATGTAGGATGCAAGGCAACAATAGATAGGCAACATAGGCAAAATGCAATATCATAGGCAATAGGTAGTATAGTAACAATATGACATGTATGAAGGATGCTTGAAGTAAGCCATGCTTATATAGAACAAATTACATATGTAGCAAGTGACCATCAATATAAAATATCTAAGGCCTACCACATCCTTGGAGAGGCAATTGAGGTACATACCCCCCAACATGGTAGCACGGGCCTACTACCCTCCGTACTAGTCAACCAAGGTATAAACCACTCGATACGATTATTGAGGTACATACCCCCCACCACAACATGGTAGCATGGGCCTTCTACCCCCTGTACTAGGCAACCAAGGTATCAACACCTTGATATGGTTACCCATGCCTACAACCCTCCGAGCTAGGCTATCAAGGTACAAACCCCTCGATATGGTTACCCGGGCCTACAACCCCCTGAACTAGGCTTGGTCAACTCACAACACTATGAAAGTTCATCATGAAACTAACATATATGCAACATACTTTCATCATCATAAAGTCATATATCTCATATGCCAAACATTAAGCCTTCAACAACTCAAGAATCATAATCCATACATTTTATGAAAAACTTGGTGGGTGTGCAATGCTAATGTAAAATCATGCAATTAAAGAATGAAATCATACAAGAAATCTTGAAGTAAATCATCCCACCAATACTTGGTAACAACATCACTAAATATACATCAAAACTCTTTATCAAATCTCAAGTTAGATCTAAGATTCATAGCTCAAAATATGCTGAAACAGTTACACTTTTACAAAATCCCAACAATATTCATAGTCAAATTCATAATAATAGGCCCATATGTAAAATCAACTTAAAAGCATGTAAATTGGATGAATGGAAGCTTGGGCACCATGGGTGAAAGGACTCAATGGTTGAAACCCACATACCTTGACTTCGGAGAGTCCTTGAAGAAGATTAGATATGGAGACTTGAAGCTTGAATGAGAACCTTAAGATCTGGATGAGTTTTGGGACTTGAAATTTGGAGTGAAATATTTGTCTAAGTGTTTGTGTGAGTGTTGGGGATTGTCTTGTACGATATAAGGGTAATGTATGGCTAAGTATAGGTATTTTTACACATGGAAACACTTAGGCCCAAGACCAAAAAGTCTTGATCGAGGTAGAAAGCTGGCAATATTTTTACACTGTAGCGCGCCCTTGGCGCGATGCTCTTTGTAAATCGCATTTTGCAATCTACAAATTTTCATACGGTTGCTTAAAAATCGATGTTAGACCCACCTCTCACTCAATTTTATCCCTTGATCTATGAAGTCGAATTTTTGATATTGCGCGTGGATTTTGAGATATATGGAAATTAAGATTCTGGGCACTTTTGAGGCACATTTTCAGGCACTTTTTGGGGTCGTTTCAATATCTCCCCCTTGGGAATATTCATCCCTGAATGTCAAAGGAATGTACTAAAAAGAATAATCATGAAGAAATCAGTCCCAACAAGAATGCATCAGCACACTCAAAACATCATTTTTAAAATCTCAACATAAGAGTAAAATCACCATGAACTTTGTCAATATAAACATGAATGCATGCAAATGACTTAGGGGCTGGAACATGGGACATGAAATCATATAGAAGACTTAGAATTAGTACTTTAGGCTTGAGAAGAATGGAAGAGATAAGGATATCATTTTTTCATGTCTGCTTCGGCCTCCTATGTAGTACTTTTGACTTGTTGATTCCTCCAAAGGACCTTAACGGAAGCAACATCCTTGTTCCTCAACCGCTTCACTTGTCTATCCAAGATCTCTACTGGAACCTCTTCATATGTCAAGTTTTATTGTATTACACCCACAACATCAAGAGGCACAATAGCATTAGGGTCACCCACACACTTCCTCAATATAGACACATGGAAGACCAGATGAACCAATTCCATTTATCTAGGCAATTTCAACTCATAGGCCACCTAACCAATCCTCTTCATCACCCTATAAGGACCCAAAAACCATTGACTTAGTTTGCCCTTCTTACTAAAATGAACCACATCCTTCATGGGTGACACCTTCAAATAAACCCAATCACCAACTTAAAACTCATGCTCCCTTCTTCTCACATCGACATAAGACTTTTGGCGACATTGGGCTGTTTTCAACCTTTCTTTAATCATCCTTACCTTCTACATAGCATCCATAACCAGATTCGGACCCAAAAAAGTCATTCTCCAACTTCATACCACCCAACCAGTAATCTGCAGTGTCTATCATAGAGGGCCTCAAAAGGCATCATACCAATGCTAGAATGATAGCTAGTGTTATAAGCAAACTCAACCAATGGAAGATGATCATCCTAACTACCCTTGAACTCCAAAATACAAGCCCTAAGCATATCCTCAAGAGTTTGGTTAGTTCTTTCGGCTTGGCGATCCGTTTGAGGCTGAAAGGTCGTACTAAGATTTACCTTGGTTCCAAGACCTCTTTGGAAGGACCTCCAAAAGTGTGAAGTGAATTGAGCACCACGATCTAATATAATGGACAAGGACACCCCATGCAATCTCATAACTCATGAATGTACAATTTAGCATAGTCTTCATTCCCATAAGTAGTCTTAACCGATAGAAAATGAGCCAACTTTGTCATCCTATCAACCACAACCCATATAGAATCAAAACCCTTTTTATTCTTGGGAAACCCAACCACAAAATCCATATTAATCTCTTCCCACTTCCAAGTAGGAATCTTTATGTCTTGGGCTAGGCCACTCGGCTTTGATCTTTGGCTTTGACTTGCTGGTAACTATGACAACCGGAAACAAATTTGGCAATGTCTTTCTTTATACCTCCCCACCAATACATATCCCTCAAATCTCTATACATCTTGGCTTAATCGGGGTGAATAGAATAGGAAGAACTGTGAGCCTCATTAAGAATCTTTTCTCTCAGCCATCAACACAAGGCACACATAACCTACCTTGGTATCTAAGGACACTATCTCCCCCTTGGGAGAAAACCTCCACCTTTCCCCCTTTAAGAAGGGATCAAGATCTTGCTTTTCTTTTACCTCATCAACCAAGGAAGACTTTGAACCATCAACAACCACAATGCCCCCATTATCAACCTCTTCCAACCTGACCCCTAATCTAGCCAACCAATAGACCTCCTTAGCCACCTCTATGCCCCCACCATCAACATGAGCTAGGCTACCTATAGACATCCTACTCAAAGCATCCGCCACAACATTAGCCTTACTGAGATGATTATGCACACTTATATCATAATCTTTAAAAAGTTCTAACCACCTTCTTTGCCTCAATTTGAGATCTTTTTGAGTGAACAATTATTAGAGACTTATGATCGGTAAACACGTCAACATGTATTCCATACAAATAATGACGCTAAATTTTCAAAGCAAATACCACGGCGGCCAATTCAAGATCATGAGTAGAATAATTCTTTTCATGGACTTTGAGTTGCCTAGAGGCATAGGCTATGACCTTACCATTTTGCATCAAAACACAACCCAAACTAACTCGGGAAGCATCAAAATACACAACAAACCCTTCTAGCTCTTCTGCTAGCAACAAAATAGGAGCATAGACAAGCTTATGTTTCAAGGTTTGGAAGCTCTTCTCACACTCATCGATCCACACAAACTTAGCCTTTTTTTGAGTCAATTTAGTTATGGGGGAAGCAATACAAGAGATCCCATTCACGAATCTCCAGTAGTAACCCACTAAGCCCAAGAAGCTCCTAATGTCTGATGGGGTCAATGGTCTAGGACAATTTCTAATCACATTCATGTTTTTAGGATCCACCTTAATACCATCCCCTGACATCACGTGACCTAGAAAGGCAACCTTCTTCAACCAAAATTCACACTTCTCATATTTAGTATACAACTTCTCTTCCCTCAATCTTTGCGACACTACGTTCAAATGAGCCACATGCTCCTCCTCATTATGAGAATAGATCAATATATCATAAATGAAGACCACAACAAAAAAATTGAGGTAGGGTTGAAAGACCCTATTCATAAGATCCATGAAGATAGTTGGTGCATTGATCAACCCAAAAGACATCACAACAAACTCATAATGCCTATACCTAGTCTGGAAGGCCGTCTTGGGAATATTATACTCCCTCTCCTTCACTTGATTATACTCAGACCAAATACCAATCATAGAGAAGTGGCTAGCCCCTTCTAATTGGTCAAGCAAATCATCAATCCTTGGAAGAAGATACTTATTCTTTATGGTGGCCCTATTAAGTTGTCGGTAGTCAATACACATTCTAAGAGACCCATACTTTTTTCACAAACAACACCGGTGCACCCCAAGGTGATTGTCTAGGCTTAATAAAACCCTTCTCTAACAAATCTCTCAATTGCTCCTTCAACTCCTTTAGCTCTGCCAGGGCAATAAGGTAAGGGGGACTAGAAATGGGTTGAGTATCGGGGAGGAGGTCTATACAAAAATCTATTTCTCTTTTGGGAGGAACACCGGGAAGGTCATTAGGAAAGACATCAAGGAACTCATTTACAACCAAAACCGACTCTATAGGAATGACCTTGGACTCCACATCCCTAACCCTCACAAGATGGTAATGACACTCCTTAAAAAGCAACTTAGGAGCTTTAATGCAAGAGATGAATCTACCATTGACCACACATCTTGACTCTCCCACTCAAGGACGAGTTCATTTGGCAATAGGAATTTTACTCCATGGGTTCTACAATCAATAGAGGCATAGTATGCATACAATCAATCCATCCCAATAATAATATCAAAATTTCCATATCCAACTCAACAACATCACAAGGCAATATTTTATGCAAGATGCAAACGGGATAATTTCTTTAGACTTTTCTAGCAATAATAGAGGCACTAATAGGAGTAGACACTTCATAAGACTCACACAAAAAGTTGGGCTACATGAAACCTTTTGGCAATAAGAGGAATAACAAAAGAAAGAGTAGCACCCGGGTCTAACAATGCATAAACATCAAAATCAAAGACTTTTAACATACCGATGACAACATCGGGCACCTCATCTATCCCTTGACTCCCACGTAGATCATAAAACCAATTGTGCCTTAAGGTACTACCTTGTTGACCACCTCTCCCCAAAGGAACCGCATTGGTACCCCGGCCTTGAGGATGAACATCCCTACCCGTGTTGTGATTTTGAGGGCAATCTATTGCCTTATTCCCTATTTCTCCACAACCATAAGAAGCACCGATATTCCTCAAGCATGGGCCATCATGACCCTTACCACACTTCGTACACACATCAATAGGAACCACACCTCCTTTACGTTGGGCCCTTGGGATGTTATTGAGAAACCTCCTATAGGGAGCAAGAGAAGATCCTTGGCCTTGATGAAATTGACCACCCTTGTGACTGTGGAACTTTCCCCAAAACGAGCCCTCTTGGCCTCATTACTCCTCCTCTTCCGCAACTTTTCCTCCTCCATTTGTTCAGCATAGGTCATCAAATGATACAAATCCATGTCCCTAATCAACATAGCGAACCGGCACTCCTCACTTAGGAAGTCGGATACCCCTATCACAAATTTATTCATTCTAGACCTCCAATCGACAACCATATGTGGAGCATACTTTGAGAATTGTTTGAACTTGAGGGAATACTCTCTCATACTCATTCACCCTTGTTTTAAATTCATAAACTCTATCATATTGGCCTCCCTAAGCTCAAGAGGGAAGAACCGATTAAGAAGGCCGCCTTGAACTTCTCCTAGAGAACCACATTGTTGACCCCTTTCTCCTCCTTCCATTGTGTGAACCATATTTGTGCTACCCCCTTGAGTTGGTAAGCCGCCAACTTCACCTTCTTCTCTAACCTAACACCCATGACAGTCAACACCTTGTAGACCTCATCAATGAACTCTTGAGGGTCCTGATCTATCTTAGACCCATAGAATTCCAGTGGGTTCATTCTCATAACATCTCTCACTTGAGATGCCGAAGTAGGAGCATGAGAGGCTTAGGCCCCTTGGTTCGCTTGATTAACCATAACTTGTGCAAGCAAAGTGAGAGCATCCCAAAGCTCACCATGAGCTGGTTGTTCCTCGGGTGTTTGGGCTCTTCTTTCTCTTGTGTTAGGCATGATCTAGCATAGCAGAGAAAAATCATTAGGCAGAAGAACCTTAGATTAACTTCTATAGCATGACATAGAGTAAGAAGAAGGGAAACGTTTCCTAAAACGTCTCATAGCCTCTTACTCATAGTTGTTGTGCATAACACAAGCATGAATAAGACTCTAATTGACGCAGTGTGTTGGACACAGAGGACCATTAATAACCTAGTGCTCTGATACCAAGTTTATCAGGACCCAAGCCTAGGGCCTAGATGTTACACGACACATCGGGAACCCGAAGGGGCCCAAACAAGCCTCTTAACATATCATCATACATCTTTGGTTGCGGAAGTAGTAAAATATAATAAGAGATTGCAAATAGGGATAAACGAGGCTAACAGACAACTTTCATATCATAAACATCAAGAGTCAAGAAAGAGTCAAAGCTCATAGCATAACACATATCATGTCCAACAACACTTCTTAAACTTAGATACTTAGCGGGGGCCATAACAAGCAACCGGGCTCACCCTCAGATCAATACATACATAAACGAAGATAGTTTTAGTACATAGCATAAGATCATAAACATTGTCTCCGAAATGGAGGACTCACCAACTAGCTTAAGAGACAATCGTACTAGCCACGTGGAGGAGGAGGATGATCAAGCAGGGCTCCTCTTCTTACATGGTAACATCATGTACGTATAGAGTATGTGCTAGTACGTTTGAATGTACTAAGTATGTAGGACGCAAGACAACAATAGATAGGCAATATAGGAAAAATGCAATATCATAGGCAATAGATAGCATAATAACTATATGACATGTATGAAGGATGCTTGATGTAAGTCATGCTTATATAGAAGAAAATACATGTGCACTAAGTGACCATCAATATAGAATATCCAAGGCCTACTACCTCCTTGGAGAGCTGATTGAGGTACATACCCCCAACATGGTAGCACGGTCCTTCTATCCTCCGTACTAGGCAACCAAGGTACAAACCCCTCGAAATGGTTACTGAGGTACATACCACCCCAACATGGTAGCATGGACCTACTTCCCCCCGTACTAGGCAACCAACGTACTAACCCCTCGATATAGTTACCTGGGTCTATAACCCCCCGAGCTAGGCTATCAAGGTACAAACCCCTTAATATAGTTACCCGAGCCTACAAACCCCCGAGCTAGGCTTCGTCAACTCACAACACTATGGAAGTTCATCATGAAATTAACATATATGCAACATACTTTCATCATAATAAAGTCATATATCTCATATGCCAAGCATTAGGCCTTCAATAACTCAAGAACCATAATTCGGACATTTTATCAAACACTTGGTGGGTGTGCAATGCTAGTGTAAAACCATGCAATTAAAGAGTGAAATCATGCAAGAATATTGAAGTAAATCATTCCACCAATACTTTGTAACACCATCATATAAGATACCAAAACCCTTCATCAAATTTTACGTTAGATACAAGATTCATAGCTCAAAACATGCCAAAACAGTCACACTTTTACAAAACTCTAACAAAGTTCATAGTCAAATTCATAATAATAGACCCATATGTAAAATCAACTTAAAAGCACATGAATTAGATGAAATGAAAGCTTGGGAACCATGGGTGAAAGGACCTAATTGTTGTAATCCACATATCTTGACTTTGGAGAATTCTTGAAGAAGATTGGAAATGGAGACTTGAAGCTTGAATGAGAACCTTAAGATCCGAATGAATTTTAGGACTTGAAATTTGGAGTGAAATATTTGTCTAAGTGTTTGTGTGAGTATTGGGGAATGTATTGTGTGATATGAGGGTAAAATATGACTAAATATAGCTATTTTAATGCATGGAAACACTTAGGGCCAAGACCAAAAAGTCTTGGACCGAGATAGAAAACTGGCAACATTTTTACACTACAGCGCACCCTTGGCACATTGTGCAAGGGGCTTGGATTGCTCTCTGGAAATCATATTTTGCAATTTCTAAATTTTGATATGGTTGCTTAAAAATTGGGGTCATACCCATTTCCCACTCAATTTAACCCCCTGATCAAGAATATGAAGTCGGATTTTTGATATCGTGCACAGATTTTGAGATATATGGAAATTACTATATTGGGCACTTCCAAGGCACATTTTTGAGCACTTTTTGGAGTCGTTTCACTGATGATTTACTCCATTTACTCTTCTTGACTCCATTTCATTAGTTACCCCTTATTAGTACTAATTCACGCTAGCTCTTGCTTCACATCTTCAATAATCTTAGCCTACTCTAAATTTGTACTAATTAAAAAGGAACTCCTCATCGTAGATTTTTCCCTTGTACATCATGCATAGTGATATGGACTTGGTTGTGATTCCAACATCCTGTGCGGCCTAGAAAACTTTTCTCTCTTAAGTTGCTAGTCATCCTAACTCCCGATGCTTAGCAGAACTTTGAAAGACTAAGCTATGAAACTTTACGAAGGAACTTAGAACTTCGGGGGAAGAAAGAAAGAACCTTGTATCGAAAAGAACTTGGATGCTTTACAATGCTTGGCTTAACACTTGCTTTGCTTGCTTGATTGCTTCTTGCTTCTTTTCAATACAAAGTTCTTTCTTTGTTCCTCTAAAGTTCTAAGTTCCTTTGTAAAGTTTCTTAGCTTAGTCTTTCAAAGTTCTACTAAGCATCAGGAGTTAGGTTGACTAGCAACTTGAGAGAAAAAGTTAGCTAGGTCACATGATATGTTGGAATTACGACCAAGTCCGTGATAGCTGGTATCAGAGCATTAGAGACCATTGGACCATCGAAAGAGATGGAAGATAGAAGCGAGATTACCTAAGGAGGAAAGGTAATTGAGAAGAAATCCAAAGGCCAGAGATCTCAGTAGAGGGAAATGATGGAAGGCTTTGAGACAGGGTTAGCCAAGGTGGAGCTGGCAATAGCCGATGGGAAGAAAAAAGTTCAAAAAGGTCGAACAAGGCATGGATGAATTGCAGGAGGAGATGCAAGCAGCTATGTACCAAGTCCTAGCCCAATGTCTTGACAGCATGAAGGCCATGGAAGAGATTCACAAGGCAGAGATTTCTTTAATGCGGGAAGAGCTAGGGAGGATCTTGCACAAGCTGGAAAGCACGGAGGAAGAGCTTAGCTTGTGCAAGAGGGCTCTTGCCTAAGGAATTCCATCGACGTTCGAGGTAAGGACGTCCCCTTCCAAATTAGATATTCCACAACCCAAGTCTTTTAATGGGTCAAGAAATGCGAAGGAGCTAGATAATTTCATCTAGACCATGGAACAATACTTTAGGGCGCTCCCTATGACCGGCAAAGCCCTAAAAAGTCGATATGGCCAGTCTCTACCTTGAAGACACCACGATGGTGTGGTGAAGAAGAAGACAGAGGGACATTGAAAGAGGCGCTTACTCTATTAGCACTTGGGTGGAATTCAAGGCAGAACTCAAGAAACAGTTCTACCCCAACAACGTTGAGTAAGAGGCCAGGGGTAAACCAAGGCGACTACAACATAACGGAAGCATTCGGGATTACGTGAAGGAGTTTACTGAGGTACTTCTTAAGATCCCCGACTATCCAGAAAAAGAAGCTTTCTTTGCCTTCATGGATGGTTTACAGTAGTGGGCCAAGCTTGAGATCCAAAGATAGGGGGTTTATAACTTAACTACCGCCATTTCCATTGTCGAGTCCCTTATTGAGTTTAGGAAAGTGCAAAAACCTAAACCAAGGGACAAGGGTGGCAAGGAAAAGAGTGGGGGAAACCCATATCATGGTAGAGAGGCAGCTGATAAGGCGAAGGGTTCCAAGGAGCACAAAGCTAGTGAGACCTCGACTTAAATGCTTCTTCTACGAAAGGTTCCAAGGAGCACAAACTCACCGTATTTGAGGAGTCCGAATGGGAGGAAATCAAGATAGGAGCCTTATGACTCCTCAATGCGAACAAGGCAAAGGTGGAAGTTGCACGAGACCGGAAAGAAGGGAAGGTTGTTCACAGAGGCAAAGATCGGTGCCTTAAAGAAGAAGCAGACATTCTTCCCACTGAAGACCTTCCCCAAGGAGTTATATAGATCTTGAAGGAATATAAGGATGAGGAGTCACCTAAGTTGCCGAGGAGGTTACCACCAAAGAGGGAGGTGGACTACAAAATAGAGCTTATACCTTGTACCATCCTGCTAGTAGAAGAGCCATACCGCATGGTGCCTCCTGAGCATGAGGAATCAAGGAGGCAATGGATGGAGAACAAGCTTGGCAAGGGGAACATTGTGACCGATGCGCAGAGTAGAAAGGACGAACTTACCTACACCACTAGTCCGAATTTTCCTTTGGTTGATCAAATTAAGAGGGATTAGAGCAAAACCCACAAGCCAAGAATCTGATGAAGTTGGCGAGTCAGGGGAAGACATGTCAGTTTTGGCTTGAGAATGGGGTGCTCTTCACCAATGGAAATAGGGTGTATGTGCCGAAGTGGAAAGGCTTAAGGAAGAAGATCATCAAAGAGTATCATGACTCAAGTTAGGTGGGTCATGTTGGAGTTCAAACAACGATGGTACTTATTGAACGAGCTTACTATTAGCCCAGATGAGGGATGATGTTGAGCTCTATGTCAAAACTTGTCTTGTGTGACAGCAAGACAAGGGGCAACCAATGACGCCACAAACTATGGCCTTTGGTTACGAAGGGTCGAATCCTACAGCATACAAGTTTGCCAAGGGTTGGCAAGAAAGGTCTAACTTGGCCAAGGCAGAAGTAATAAAGGCTGTGCAAAAGATGAAAAAATGGGCTGATGCTAAAAGTAGACATTTGGAGTTCGAGCCAAAGTTTTGCCAAGGTGCATAAAGGGATCAAAACCAAAGGTTTACCAAGGTGTATAAAGGGCTAGTAAGGCACTACAAAGGGTCGTTTCCTGTCAAGAAACGCATCAACAAGCTAGCCTATTGCTTGACTCTACCATCATACTTGGAGATACATCTTGTTTTCCATATATGTTTGTTGAAGCCGTACCATCAAGATGAGGATGACCCAAGACGAGGTGAGTCAAAAAGAGTACCAACAACTATCACTACAGCCAGAATGGGAAGATGGAGAAATTCTTGTGCACCAAGTTATTCCAAGATGTGGGAGTCATCCAAACTACACCGAGTACTTTGTATAAGGGAAAGGATCTCCCGACAAGCGAGGAAAGATAGGAACAGGAGCTGACATTATAGGACTAACAGGCCCTAATCGAGGACTACAAGAGAGATGTGTCGAGGACGTCGCCACATTAAGTGGGGGAGAATATGACGTACCATAAGTTCATCCTAGGTGATGCCCGGAATCATCTAGAGGCATCCAACATAATATGGAAGACTATGGAATTCTCTAGAGATATATGGAATTTCTATAGACATATGGAAGACTCTAGAGACGTGTGAAACTCTCTGGAGATGTGTGAAAGACTCTAGAGATGTGTAGAACTCTCTAGAGATGTGTGGAATTCTCTGGAGAAGTCTAGAAGGTTCTAGAGATGTATGGAGTTTTCTAGAATAGTCTGTAAGATTCTAGACATGTGTGAATTCTCTAGAGGTGTCTAGAAGGTTCTAGAGACGTGTGAAGTACTCTAGAGAATTCTGGAAGATTCTAGAGAAAGGTGGATCTTGAAGGAGGAACCTACAAGGTTCTAGAAGATTGTACATAGATGTAGAGAAAATCTATCCTTTCTAAATATCTAAGATATTTTGTAGAAGAGTTCTAGACACTCATTTGTAGCCCTTGGATCAAATTGATCCTAGACGTCCATTGAGGAGGTGAAAGTAGTATAAATACCTCCCCATGGCATTCATTTTAAACCAAGAACCAAGAAACAATCACAAACAAAGCATCGTAAAACATTCAAGCTCTTTAATATAAAGTTTCTTTCTTTGTTCCTCCAAAGTTCTGGTTCTTTTGTAAAGTTCCTTGGCTTAGTCTTTCAAAGTTTTGCTAAGCATTAAAGAGGTAGACTGACTAGAAACTTGAGAGAAAAGGTTTAGCTAGGCCGCATGGTATGTTGGAATTACAACCAAGTTTGTGACAATAGTTTGACTTTTCCACCTTTTCTAGTCATTCAGTTGTCAAAGGAAATGAGAAATCTAAGAATGAGCATCCAGTTATGGTGTCAGCCACAGCTTTGCAATTGTCATCTAAGTCTTGATAGAAGATCTCCATTAAGGAATCATCAACAATCTTGTGGTCTGAAACACTTCTCAAGCACTTTGTGAAATGCTCCTACGTGGTGCTAATAGAATCACCAGGTAATTTTTCGAAGTTATTAATTTGATCTTTCAGTTTCAGCTTCTTTGACCTTGAAAATACCTCTCCAAAAAAGCTTTCTGCATTTTAGCCCATGTGGTCATAGAACTCTATAGAAGATCTTCTAACCATATTGTCGCCTTGCCTGTGAGAGGTAATGGGAATTCACAGAGCTCAACGACATCCATGGATAGATTGTAATTTCACATCATGCTCTTGCAGATGAAAGTAACATTGTGTAGATGGTTATGTGGATCCTCTGATGGTAAGCCTGCAAAAAGCCCTCTATTCTGTAATATCTATAACAAACCACTTGGATACAAAAAACTTAGTATCCTTTGATAAAAGAGGCAACACAATAGCTCTAGTGACATCTACTACCATAGGGTGAAGTCTGTATGGATTCCATGCATTAGCAGCTACTTGTTGACCCTATGGTGGTGGAATCATATCCTCAAATGGTGGTGGTTCATCATTATTCAGATTTTATGCGAGATATGCAGGATTATTAGCATTGTCCTGGTCTATCCCTCGTAATAGTTTTTTGGATCTGTAGATCAAATGGAGTTAATGGGATGCCTCGACTACGAGTACTGGGCATACACTACACATGTATGCTGAAACGAAACAACAACAACAACAATAATTTAAAATACGGAAAATAAGGATTAACTCACAAATTACTCTAAGTACACCAATCTAAAAGCTGTATTCCCAGCAACGGCGCCAAATTTTGATCACGCCCAAACTACACCTCAAAATCAAGGTATAAGCAGCTATTGTCAATTTATAGAACATAACAATGGTTAGGGTTGATCTCATGAGGAACAAGGTCTAGACTTGGAATAATTATAAGCAATTAGAATGAATTAATCAACTTATTTCCCAAAGAAGGGGGGTTTGTAAAATGAAATAAACAAACCTAAACTAGAATCAAACTATCAAGTGCAAGCGTTGTAAAATTAGTGAGAGAAGTGACTAGTGCATTATTCCCCATGAATTCCTAACTTGGTATAACCAGATAATCGTACCTTTTCTAGTGTGTAGCATGCCAAATCGGTAAGTTATGTTTACCTAACCTTTTAATCTAGGCATTAAGCAAATTTCACCACATGATTTGATCCATACCGCTGTGTTGCATTACTATCCCTTATCTGTGTCCCACTACAACCATCCCTTAATCAATTCAAGTTGATTAGAAAAAAGTAATCACATCGAATCCTGTTAATTATGCCTTATTCCATTCATCATCTCCTTGATCTAATAAGAAATTATGTGAGTTCTAATGTTGGCCACCGTTAAAAAGCATTCATATCGAAGAGATAATTAATACACACATACATACTTTCCAAGGATTATGAATTATCCAGTTTTTACTTTGTGAGTCCTTTATGGTTTCCATAAACCTAGTTGTGGATTTAGATACTCATATCCGTTGTAGATGAAGGAATCATATTATGAAATAGCATAATTAAAAACTTACAATGATAAATTGAAGAACACAAAATCAAAAATCTTCACAAGAAATCATGATGTTATAGCTTGAATGTAAAATCAAAAGTAATTTCCAAAAACAAAGCAATAATCACAAGTAATGAGTTCTTGACGTTCTGATTGCTCTCTCATTCTGAAAAAACCTATTTTTAATAATTGAAACCAAATCCTGAACAAAATAGGAAAACCAGAATCAAGAAATCAGACGAACATAGTTACGTGTCATAGATGAATTCAAGGCCTGTGACTGGCCTTCATAGATTGCAACCCACAATATTTGTCTTTCACAAAAGGGCTCCTTATACGGACCGTCTTCTGACTTATGGCTCGTAAGGGATTTTGCATATTCACTCTTCACTAATTCCTCAAAATTCAGATCCTCAAGGCATGAATATGTTTACGATCCATCAACTGACTTACGACTCGAATGAGCCTTCGTCTGATAACATTTCAGCACTTAAACATATTTTTTTATCTTCAGCATACGAACAAGTATACGGGCCATCAATTAATTTATGGCTCGTCTAATAATACGTATCTCCAACATTTAAAAATCAACCTTTCACTAGATCCAACCTATGAAATTAATCTATAACTCGTGGAATGAACCACGGTTCGTAGATAGCCTCGTACATTATGAAAATTCTACAATCTGCATAACTTTGCCCAAATTCATCCTAAATGAACACAAAAACACATCAAACCTACTAATATTGCTATGAGAACACACAAAATCCTATCTTTAAAGTATCAAAAGGGTCATATTTTAGTGGCATATCAGGATTCCTCAAAATCCTAATTGTTATGTCACATTTATGATCTATCTTGGGTCGGAATAGACGAACTATCCTATCCTTTCATAGAACCAATGTACTGAAAATCATATCTTTGAATCATATTTACAATACCAAAAACTATGACATTTGAAATCATCTATGACCCATGGAAGCACTTTCATCCTATCAAAGATCAATTTTCTAAGTATCTGAACCTTATCCACGAGGGACCATCTACAATCCTTAAAACGAAATAAGACTCATAGAATGAGCTCGTGGATCTCGACATATTTTCAAAAAATTTTCCAACATCATATCCTACATATGATTGCATTCCATGACTCGTGGACCTTCTACGATCTGTTGAACTCACTAGTTGAAACCTACACCAGAAGATTTTCTATAACATTCTTTTTAATTTTGACTACTCCTTTTTTGGGTATCAACCAATAATGATATTTGATAATGTCCACAGATACATACTTTCTAGTTGAATAAGTTCTGGTCCATGTATCAAGTAGTAAAAGAAATAAAATTAGTTATGTATCAAATAAATAAGTATGAGCATGGTACATACTAATTTGTGTTTTAATAAATTAAGGCTATGTATCAAATTTAATACTTGAACATGATATATTGTGCATGATAAAAATATAATGTATCATAATGTTAAAATGAAGGCAATATACATTAATTTAAGAAATAAAAATAACCAGATACATTAAAAATCTAAACCTATATGTATCACAAAAAGATGAATAACAAAAAAAATTTAAAAAAAATCAACAAATTTAATTTGCTGAAAGCAAAAAAGAAATAATGAAGAAATCATTCTACACCTTTTCTTTCGTGTCATATCATTTCTTATAGCTTTTTTTTTTTCAATTTCAGCAATGTCGTCACCATGTATCTCGACTAAAAGCCCTTATCAGAGCTAGTAACAATTCGACCTTCCCTCCTTTTTAGGGCATTTTTTCTGCAGTCGATTTTGAAGTTGAAGATCATCCTTATTCGAGTAATTACAACACTATAGGATAGAGCATCAACCATATGTACAAAAAAATTTTATAGATGAAAAACTAAAAAAAAATTGATAATTGATGAATTGGAAAGAAAAAATGGATGAAGAAAAATCATCTCTTCAGTAATTTTCAATTGATGAAATGAAAAGAGAAAAGGCTCAAAACTAAAAAATGGAGGGATGGAAGCAATTAATGATACATAAAGTGAGTTTAGGTGTGAAAAGGAAATGAAAAAAAGAATCCCATAATGATGATCGAGTAAAGAGATGTATATGAAAAAGTGAGATGGATTGAGAAAAAGAAATTCTTTTGTGATTTTTGAAATGATCGAAAATAATAGAATATAGAATAAAAAATAGGAATAATTACACCCATAGGCCATGAGAAAAATTATTCACACAAAAAAATAGTCCGCATTTTTTTTAATTATTGAAAATGGCCTATCGACCTTGTTGGTAACTCAAAATAGCCGCTTGGCTATTTAACTTATAAAGATGGCGAGTTACCATATCTGATAGCCAGATGTTGACGTGGTCAGATGTTGACCACACATGCTACTTTGACCATTTGACCTCTTTTTTTTTCTTTTCTTTCTAATCTTTCATTTTTTTTGGTTGTTATGCTGTTAAAAAGTTTTTTTGATTTGTATTTTTTTATTGCCTTTTTAATATCTTTTTTTATTATTATTATTTTATTTTTTGGTAGAAAAATAAATATTTATGTCATTTTATTATTTTTTATTTATTTTTATTCTATTTATTATTTGAACTTTCACTCTCTCCACAAACTCTATCTCTCTCTCGGTAAATCACTGCCGATGATGACGAAGCCGACGTGGACACATATCTCTTTGTCATTTTCTTTTCTTTTCGGCAAAATACTTTCTTTTCGGCAGTTTGTTTCACTTTCTTTCCGGCAAAACACATTCTTTCCGGCGAACATTCTATTTGACGCCTTTGTTTAAAGTTTATTTCCAAACTTCCGATGGATATTTCTTTTTCTCCATCAAAATTAGATCTGTTGATCTAGCCTTTTCCAGTGAACTTTTGCATCTTGCTGGCGATCTCTCTCTGTGGCAAAATCAGATCTATCGATCTACAGCTCGTGAGATTCCCAGCTCCAAAGTTTGGAAACTTCAAGACTTTCTCCGTCAAAGCACTTCCAATTAGCAGGCTCCTCCGGCGAGGATTACAAATTTAAGCAACATTCAAGAATTTTTTTCGATCAGAATTCCAGGTGTTATCTTCCAAATCCCTTGTTATTTTTTATTCAGCTATCTTTTTACCTGCCTTGAATTTTATTGTCAGTTATATAGTTGTTTTTGGTTCTCCCTTGTTGTTACATAATTGCTTTTTACTATTTGTGTTGCCTCTACTATATCATTCTTGCAGTTACTATTGTTGTATATTTTTGTATACGTATTGTAGTCACTGTATTACTGAATATTTCTTGTTATTTCATATTGTTATTCTTACTTAGCATATTGGGTGTCTTTACTTGTTTTTCATATTGTGATTAGTAAGTAGTATACCGTATATTTTCCTATGCTGTTTTGTTGGGTTGCATAGTGTTTCTCTAGATTGTAACTTCCTAATCTTGGTAGTTTAGTATATTATTACTTCTTAAGTTTAGTGGCATCAGGATCTAATGATAGACTAGGGTCACATCGTCGGTTGGAGTTGCGGTCGGGGTAAGGGGTAGGGGTGGAGGCACGAGCTTATTTAAGTTGAGGATAACATCGTGGAATATAGGATCACTTACTGGGAAATCCATAGAGCTAGTAAAATGTCTTAAGAGGAGACATATTAATATAGTGTGTGTTCAGGAGGCCAAATGGGTAGGTACCAAAGCTCGCGACGTGGATAGGCTTAAGATGTGATACTCAAGTGGTTCTAGGGATAGAAATGGTGTAGGTATCCTAGTAGACGAGGACCTTATAGAATATGTGGTTGAAGTTAGGAGGGTTGATAATAGGATGATGTTTATCAAACTCATGGTTGGTAGGCATGTAGTGAAAGTAGTTAGTACTTATGTGCCCCAAGTAAGCCTAGATGAGGAAGTCAAAATGCTCTTTTGGGAAGATCTAGATGAGGTTGTGAGAGGCATACTAAAGACAAAAAAACCTTCATTGGGGGTGACTTTAATGGGAATATTGGGGCAACCACTAGCGGGTTTGAAGATGTTCATGGAGGCTTTAGTTTGGGAGAGGAATGGAGGTGGGACGTCTTTCTTAGATTTTGCCAAAGCCTTTGAGTTAGTTATTGCTAACCCATGTTTCCAGAATAGGGAAAATCACTTGATTACCTTCCGTAGTACGGTAGCTAAGACTCAGATGGATTACTTACTTCTTCAAAAATGCGACAGAAGTCTATGTAAGAATCGTAAGGTTATTCTGACTATGTAAGAATTGTAAGGTTATTCTTAGTGAAAATTTTTCCACTCAACATAGGCTTCTAGTGATAGATTTAGAGATTAGGAGAGAAAAGGAAAAGAAGGCCTTTAATGCCCTACCAAGGATTAGATGGGGAGGCCTGACTCCTTCCCTTTCACATGAGATGGAAGAAAAGCTGAGTAGTTTAGAGGCTTGGAGTAGAGGCGGAGAAGCAAACAATATGTAGGACACTACTGCTAGGTGCATTAAAGAAGTAGCTACTGAGGTACTAGGAGTTTCGAGAGGGACCTTTGGTGGACGTCAAGGCGATTGGTGGTGGAATGACGAAGTCCAATGCAAAGAAAAAGCTAAGAAGATTATTTATACAAAGTGGTTGGAGTGTGGTGATGAGGATGAAGAGTGAAGGCTTAAGGAGTCCTATAAGATGGAAAAGACAAAAGTGAAGATGGCTTTGACGAGTGTTAAGACTTCAGCATTTGAGCACCTATATGTAAAGTTAAGTGAAAAAGGCGCGGACAAGAGATTGTATAGGATCTCCAAAGAGAGAGAAAGGAAAGCTCATGACTTGGACCAAGTGAAGTGCATCAAGGATGAGGAGGGTGAGGTGTTGGTGGATGAGACTTCCATTAAGCTTAGGTGGCAAGCGTTCTTTTATAAACTCTTCAATGAAAAAGGAGATAGGGATATTGAGCTGGGTGAGTCGGCAAAGGCAGCAAGATTTTGGCTATTGTAGGCGGTTCAGAGTTGAGGAGGTTGGGTGTGCTACTAGTAGGATGAAAAGATGGAGGGCAATCGGACCCGATGAGATTCCGGTAGATTTTTGGAAGAGCATGGTCAAAGATGGCATAGAGTAGTTGACTAGACTGTTCAATGTTATTATGAAGATTGCCAAAATGCCCAATGAATGGAGGAGAAATACAATGATTCCATTGTACAAGAACAAGGGTGATATTCAAAATTGTAACAATTACAGAGGTATCAAGTTGTTAAGTCATACTATCAAGGTAGGGGAGAGAGTGGTGGAGGTGAGGGGTAAGAAAAAGAGTGTCTGAAAAATCAATTTAGATTCATGCCGGGGTGGCCAACTACCGAAGCAATTCATCTTGTTCTGAGATTAATAGAGAAGTATAGGGGAAAAAAGGACTTTCACATGATCTTCATTGATCTTGAGAAGGCCTATGGCAAGGTTCTATGGGATGTCCTATGGAAATGTCTAGAGGTGAAAGATGTTCCTATGGCATATATTAGAGTGATAACAGACATGTACGATGGAGCCAAAACTCAGGTAAGAATTGTGGGAGGAGACTCAAAGTATTTTCCTGTTGAGATGGGACTTCATCAAGGATCTGTGTTGAGCCCTTTTATGTTTATCTTAGTGATGGATGCACTGAAACAGTCTATTCAAGAGGAGATTCTATGGTGTATGTTATTTGCAGATGACAATCGTATTGATTAATGAAACTCAGGCTAAAGTTAATGATAGGATGGAGGTTTGGAAACATGCTTTGGAAGCGAAAGGGTTTAAACTGAGCAGGACCAAAACAGAATACTTTGAGTGCAAATTCAGTGTTGCAAGGGATGAAGCAGACACTAATGTGAGGCTTGCCACCCAACCTATCCCTGAGATAGAGAATTTTAAATATCTTGGGTCTATCATCTAGAGTAGTGGGGATATCGACAATGATGTCACACACCATATAGCGGCAGCGCGGACGAAATGGAGGCTTGTCTCAATAGTATTTTGTGATAAGAAGATACCACCTAAACTTAAAGGTAAGTTTTACAGGATTTTGGTTAGACCGTCTTTGTTGTATGGGGTGGAGTGTTGGCCAATAAAGAACTCACATGTTCAGAAGATGCAGTTCGTAGAGATGAGGATGGTGAGATGGATGTGTGGACATACCATGAGTGATAAAATTAGGAACGAGACTATTCAGGAGAAACTAGAGGTGGCCCCTACAGCTGACAAGATGAGAGGAACGAGACTGCGATGGTTTGGACATGTGCAGATAAGAAGTACCAATGCTTCTGTTAGGAGGTGCGAGAGGTTGGATTTAGGAGTTATATGGTAGAGTAGAGGTAAATCGAAGGAGTATTAGGGGGAGGTGATTAGACAAGATATGACGAAACTTGATCTCACTGAGGACATGACCTTAGATAGAAAGGAGTAGAGGTTGCAAATTAGAGTAGCAGGCTAATAGGTTAGTAGGGTTAGGTTGGTGTATAGTATGGTCGTGGGGTATAGTAGTATAGCAGGTTTTGTCGTGTCGTTATATCATGTATGTCATTACCTTTCATATGTATTAATTTTATTGTATGAATATACTATCATGTGTTTTTCGTTATTAGTCGCTCTTTCTGTTCCCTTTTCTTTTTCTTTCCTTTTTTTCCATATCTAGTCTATTCTACTTATGGATTTTTGAGACGAGGTTCCTAGGAAACAACCTCTCTACTTCTATGAGGTAGTGATAAGGTCTACATACATTCTACCATCTCCAAAACTAACTTGTGGAATTCCATTGGGTATGTTATTGTTTGTAAGTTGGGAATGTATGATAGTCAAATAAATATTGACATTGAGACATTACATAATTTTTTATACACTATTAATACACGATTATGCATCATTTATAAATGTCGATACATTACATACCTATTTATATAATATCGACACATGTTTGTATACAATTTATACAATATCGATACACGTTTACGTAATACGTATATAATATTGATACATGATTATACATAATTTATGTAATGGGATACATTACATAACTATATATATAATATTGATACATGAAAAAACACATGAATTGTTTTGAAAAGAGATTATATAAAAGCAGCAATAAAATAAAAATAAAGTATTTTTTAATAAAAAGTCATGCTGCCAAAAAAATACATGACTTTTTTTCTTTTTCTTTATATAAAAAATGATGAAAAAATAAAATAAAATAATTTTAAAAAATGCAGCAAAAAAAAAAAGCAAAAAAGGCAAAATTTTTGAGCCTAGGCTAAGAGCAAAAAGAGTCTAATGTCTTGGGTTTATTAGAGCTATGTTGAGTCCATGATCTTATTGGACAATTTCTTGTAAAGAAAAAAAATGAGCTGCTTTTTTTTGTAAATTCTTTTTTCTTTCTCGTATATACATGAAATTTATCCTAAAAGTTACGTATAGTTAATATTTTTCCTACGGTGAATCCAATAAATGAATAAACATAAATATATTGAATGGGGTCGAAATAGTGAGTGGTAGTTTGGTAGAAAGGTGCACCTTATTTGGACAGTGTGGCCATTACTAATTAAGGTTTTGGGAATGTAAGGTGTGGCCGGTGAGACCTTTTTTTTTTTTTTTAAATTGGGGTATAGAAGTAAAAATAGAAAGGAGACTACAATATGGAAAATGAACTCCAGTAAAGTTCAGATAATGAATAAATTGAGCTATTAATATTTCCATTAGTGGAAGTTCTGAATTAATAATATTCCGGATGGTGAGACGGAAAAAGTGAAAATGAAGAAATAGCGCGCGGGGATCCGAGAAAGCAGATAACTTGTACATTTGTACGCATTCAAGACATAACAACTTCGTGAGATCTAGACAAGGAAAAAAAATCGAGAGAGAAAGCAGAACGATCACGATCGAGAAGGAGCTGACCATTGATTAACAGAGAAAAATGGGATGCTCGTTCTCGGGACTCAATGCTTTGTACGACACTGCCAATGCCGGAGGAGATATTTGGATCAATGAGAATCGCTTCAGGATCCTCCGTCAAGCCGGTTTCGCCAATGTCTTCTTAGTCAAGGAACTCATTTCTGGCCCAAACAAATTCAAGGACCCTTCTCACGTCTCTGGTACCTATTCCCTTGTTATCTGAAAATTGAATCACATTGCTTTCTTTTCTTCTGTTTTCCTTATAATTGACAATTCAATCAGTTCGCAAAATTAAGTTGGCATTGTACAGTTATTAGTGGACATTTTTTTTTTTCCCTTACGATCTGATAATTGAACACATAATGGATAATGGAAATTCTTATAGCTGATCTTGGTACTTGAGCGTACTGACTATTAGATCAGATTGCAAATTAAAGGGTTTCTTCCTTTCTTCAAATCCTATTCGATTTGCTCTGGTTGTAGTTGCCAATGATCACCTGGGGAGGCTTTGTATTATTTCACTCCGCAGATATGATCTTTTTAAGGTTCCAATTAGTGCCAAGAACCGACATGTTTGCTACTATCCATGTTTTGTGATTTTGTATGGGCATTAGATGTTCCTATAGAGTGATCATCTTGATATATTATTTGCCCCCTTCTAACCATTAGAGGCATATTAACTCCCAAATGTGCTTATATTTTGTGGAATTGGATATCCTTTTCTTGGTTTGCTAAGAGTTTACTCCTGGTTTGTGCGACATCCCTTCCCACCCCAAGTTCTCTTCTCCAGAAAAGAATAATGCATAAAATGAACTCTTTCAAACATAATTTTTACCTATGTTTTGCAATTGAAAAGAAGCAAGTCCAATGGAACCTTATCCTTTGCCTTTTATGTTCTCTTTTTGTCTCTCGATGAATTTCTTTTCACCGCTAAAAATGGCAAAGTTATGTCTGCAACAATTTTCCCATTTATCAGGTCAAATTTGTTTGCTTGTGGACCTAAACCATATAGTGCAGTCAGATTTATGATTCTTTCTCTTGGAAAAGGATATGCAAACTTCTGTACAATTGTTGTGTTATCATATTTCTCTTATTCTTATTAAGACTTTTTAAGTTGTCATTTTAACATTATAGTGTTTGCAATGCATTTGTATCTGAATAAATAGATGATGGAACTTATGCCATGAAGAAAGTTCTTATTGAAAACAATGAACAGTTAGAGTTGGTGAAAGAGGAGATCCGTGTTTCGTCTCTGTTTAGCCATCCCAATCTGCTTCCTCTCCTGGATCATTCCATCATTTCGGTCAAGGTAATAACTATAACCCGTGCACCTGCTTTGATATGCACATAAAAAAGAAAATTATTGCAGCGGTCTCTAATTTCTTCATTTAGTAATTCACTCTGCTCCACATCTAGGCTATATGTTATCAAGAGGCCTTTTCACAATTAATTCTCACGTACTAAATTGAGAGAGCATGTCATGCAAAGAAGGTGAACACATGCACAATATTGATTTTTTCCATTACGGGAGTCTTAGATGTGCTTCAAGGAACTCAGTTCCATCATAATAGATGTATTTCCTATGTATGAAGAAGTTTGATCATGCATTAGAATGGCCAAAGAAGTGTATCCTTTAGTTCCTTTCTTTCACAGAAGGCAAAGGAAAGGGGGTTAGGAAGTTGCTCCCAATCACAAAGGATTCACTGTTCACATGTCTCATTAAGATGATATTCTTCCAGCAGTTTTAGCTTCTGGGAATGAGAAGTGAGTTTAAGCAAGCTGTCATTTGTCAATTATGAAAGACATGTTTTACTTTTGCTGAATGCTATAGGCATGCTGATTTATATCTTCTTTGTGGCCTCTACTCTATGATATATCTTCAGTTGCTACTGGATTTTCTCTAAGGATCTTATTTTAATTGGATACTGGACAGGCCTCACAAGACGAGTCTAGGAAGCAGGAGGCTTACATGTTATTTCCAGCCCATTTGGATGGGACATTACTTGATAGAGTCAAAACCATGCAAGAAAAGGAGTTCTTTTCCACTTTGGAGGTGCTCCAAATATTTCATCAGGTGAACAAGAATCAGTATGTACTGCACAAGAGCATCTTTTCATTTTCTGAGAGGAAAAAAGGAAGGGTCAGGTGCACCTGAAATTGTGAAGCCAAAAAATGATGTACTGAAAAATGTTTTATATGCAGCTTTGTGCTGGTCTCAAGCATATGCATAACTTCGATCCTCCGTACGCACATAATGATGTCAAACCTGATAATGTCCTTTTAACACAAAGAAAAGGACAGGCACCTCTTGCAAAATTAATGGATTTTGCAGATGCACGTCCTGCAAGAAGGCAAATTCGCTCTCGCTCAGAGGCCCTACAGTTGCAGGTACTTACGATTCTTCTATTATATACAGGTATCTTCTGCTGTGTTTATCCTTGTAAGCTTCTTATCTTTCTCTTCTTCTGAACCTGAACAGGGAGGATGTTATCAGCATTACTGTATTAATAACATAATGGATGTTGCTTTTTCTTGGCTCTATTTATAGTTCACACCTTACCCCATTCTGATGCATTTTTGTTTTAGTATGATGTATGTTTGTGGTTATCCAGGAATGGGCATCTGAGCATATTTCAGCACCTTTCCGTGCACCTGAATTGTGGGACTGCCCAAGTCAATGTGATATTGATGAAAGAACTGATATCTGGTCACTAGGTTGTACTTTATTTGCTATAATGTAAGACTTCTCTCTACTCTTTTGCAGATATCTTTTTATAGCTTGTTCTGTGCATGATAAAATATTTTTGTTCTCTTGTTGACATGTCTGTTAGTTTCATCACTATTGTCCAATAAAATGATAGTTGGTTCGATCTAGTCATGAGTTAACTCAAGTGTTAAACTTCCTGCATTTGACTTGTGCGTGCTTAAAATATGTTGACGAGTATTAAGTATGCTGACGAGCATACTGAAGTGTTGTCTGGTGTTGAGTTGCCCAATTAAAGGCAGCTGGGTGCACTAAAACTCCCGGTATGTGCAGGGTCTGGGGAAGGGCCCGACCACAAAGGTGTATTGTACACAATCTTACCTTGCATTCCTTCCGAAGCTGTTTTCAAAGGCTTGAACCCGTGACATCCTGATTACATGCCCAATTATTATTCACAGTAAATGTTTTGTTCTTTTCAGAATAACAAATAAAATTCTAATGATATGCATATTTTAACTGATTGGGTATTAACTAACTGTGGAATTGGTTTCAAGCAGGTCAATGATAGTATTAATTTTCAACATCTTTTGCCTTTTATTTCTAGGTACGGAATATCTCCATTTGAGTACGCACTTGAGGAATCTGATGAAATTCCACAATTGGCTATTGTAAATGCAAAAATAAAGTGGCCAACTAAGCCTAATGCTGTATATCCCAACGACCTTAACCAGTTTGTGACATGGATGCTTCAGCCTCAAGCAACAGTCCGACCTCGCATAGATGACATCGTAATTCATGTTGACAAGTTGATCTCAAAGTATTCCTATTAAAGTAATGTAAGGGGAACATTTTGGGTTAGTTCACCTATGCATCATCTATATAAACATCTTAGCATATCGCAGAGTCCATCATAACTCAGTAACTCATTATACCAGAGGAAAGAAGTTTTGGCAGACATCCTTTATCTACTTATAAAAATAATTTAATGTTGAATCTCCTCTACTTTTGTTCCCATGTCCAGAGGAAAATTTTTGCCAGCAAGCTTATTTTTATTCTTATTCCTTTATGCCATGTGATGTCTCTTATTTTCTAAACGTGCTGCCTTTTCAAGCTTATTGAGCTGAGCGCTCATTTATACCGAGAAAAATTAGCTCAATCTTTAGAAGGCTCAGGTATCTTGCTTGTTGTAGAAACAATTGCTACTACTTTATCATTCCTTGAGAAATACTGTTGAAGGCTTTTCTCGTAGATATTTCCTCCTTGACTTTGAATGGGGTAGTTGGCAGAGTTCATAATTTGACTTCCAACAATTTTACAAGATTAACCGATCGATACTCATTACTACATTTCTGTCACGTGTATGACAGATTTGTCATGTCTAAATTTGATTTGAATACTTATAGACTAAGAACTCACGCTAAAATTTCTGTGTGACACTTGTCGATTTACTCATAAATTTTTCTCGCTCTTACAAATACAAGTCTATTATTCGTGATCGCTAAGAGACCTCTAGATATTAGAAGACAAGAGGTCATGACAATAGGCTGTGTTAGGTACTAGGGAAAACAATTTTTTTAGGAAAATAATGGATTTCTTCCCATATTTAGGGCGTAACTAAAACAAATATTATTTTGAAGATATTTTATATAATTTAGAATATTATGGAGGTGGAGGTAGGTTGAGATGCACAAGTGTGGGGTAGTAGGAAATGGCAGAGATGTAGTGTGTTGCAAGACCGTCTTAATATATTTTGGGGCCTAAAATCAAATTTTAAAGAGAGGCCTTACTTTTTTTAGTGACATATATAAGTTGAATAGCTATAACATAGTATAATTCTACATGTAGATATTATGAAAGAAGAATATAAATAATACAAATTTTCAAATAAAAAATATATAATAAATAATATAAAATTAAAATAATAAAAACTGACTAAAAAATTTGAAAATTTTTTATAATGATATTGAAATAGTGTTGTTTAGCTTTATTTCTTGAAATTTGAAGAGAGATCAAAAAATAAATTTGATCTTTATATAGACACACCACAATTGATTTTGCATGATGTATGGAGCATTTGAGAGACTTTAGAATATTCAATAATTAAAGTATAAAAAATAGTGAAAGGAGAATTAAAAAAAAAAGCAAATATAAGAATAATAACGTTGGTTCAAGATAATGATCTGAAAATAAATAAGACAACAAAATAGATAGTCATATAAGAGAGAATGTGACAACTAATTAAACATTATTCATTTCTCAATTATTACAACAATCACTATATTAAATGAGGTAAAAAGATTTTATATTTTCAATTTGAAAATTATTTTCAACTTTATTAATACACTAGTTTAGCATATGTGTGTTGCACGTGTGTAACATTAATATTATTAAATTAAATATTATAAATATTTAAAAATCCTTAATATGAAAATACATTCTTTTTAATTATTCATCCGATATTCAGAATCCGCATTGAAGTCCAACTAACTTAAATTTAGACTTATCAAACCTCATTGGGGAAGATTTTTTTTCATACATAACCTACAGAATTCTAAGTAAATGGAATAACATTAATTTTTTCCTATTACCATATATTTTAGGATTCCTTAATCATTAATTTTTCTAATACCTCTTACCACAAATAACCTTCTTTTACCATATATTTACGACTCCTTAATTTTTAAAATATATTTTTCTCTTGTTATATATTTTAAAATTTTTTAATTATTAAATTTTCGTAATATCTCTTACCTTATATTTTCCTCTTCTCATATATTTGAGACTTCTAAATCTTTAAAAATATATTTTCTTTTATCATAGATTTTAGAACTCCTTAATTTTAAATATTTCAAATATAATCAAATAATAATTTGAGAAAAATAGTAAATGATAATTTTATTTATTACAAAGTCTTTTAATGAAGAGTAAAAAATTCAATCAATATTTCTAAGGACCTTCATATTTTTAAAGTAATATTAATTTAGTATATGTGTATTGCATGTTAAAAAAAATATATACTACCTCTACTTTAACATTTTCCTTTAATTAAGACAAAAAAAGTTAACTATATAAAAATATTTTCAAGCCTTTTTTTTTGGCAATTACTCATACGATAAAGTTGACTTTAATTTTCGTATAGTTAACCTTTTTATTATTATTAACATGCTTTTTATATAGCATAAAAATAATATGACTCTTTAGATATCAATTTCTTATTGACAAACATAACATAATTTTTAAATTGTTAATTTATTATTAATCTATAACTTTTTCTTTTTATAGAAAAATTGTAGACTATGTTAATATATTTTTTATTATACTTCTATTCTAACAATAAAAATTTGTAATGAATAGTGGAAAAACAAAAAAATGATATAGTTAAATATATTTAAGCATTATTATTTCTAAAAGACTAATATTATGAATAAATTTTTTTCAAAGAATTGTCGCGTTCAGCTTCTATTAGTAGGTTTCTCTTACTAAAAATAATAAATTGATATTGGATGTTGCTTACTCTCTCCAAGCATGAGTGGAGCTTCGAACGACTATATTCCCTTCTTTATGTAGTACTTTTTACGACCTTTGAATTAGAAACATGAAATTAATTTGTTAAGAGAAAATTCAAGTATTATAGTTATTTAAAAATTAAATAATTACTTGTGATAAGGTAAATATTTCAATAATAAATACCATAAATCTAAATTTGATGTAAAAAAATGAATGTATTACTCACTAACAAGATAAATCATCAATTGTCACCGTCAACTCCTTCTCTATTTTTTCGAAAAGGTAGAGTTCATGAATTCGTGAATTATGTCATTAATGCTGCAAAATAAACTTAATTGACATTATTAAAAAATAAATACTCTAGATATATAAATATAAAATACGACAACATGAAGAAAAAAAAAACTAAACAACATGAGATGTATGGAAGTAAGAAATTCAAAAGAAAAATACTACAAGTTATATGTAAAACAACAATATAATCATATTCAACTTTTATTTATTTATATATAAATATTTTATACATAGAGATTCTATCGCTAATTATAACCTATGGTAAATTAGGATTTTGCTTAGCAGTTGTAGGGTTTCTTGATTCAAATAAGAAAGAAGTAGAAGTCTATCAAATAAAGAAGATTTAAGAGTCTTTCCACGTTAGAAGTTCTCATTATCACCAATTTTCCATTTCGAAGTCAATATTATAAATATAACTAAATAATAATTTTTAAAAAATGACGAAAAGATAATTTTATGTATAAATTGAGATTGGATGTTTCTTAATCTCTCCAAGTGTGACACCCGGCGAATTTACCAAAATACCCCTAGAAAGGAGCCATGCGCATAACGCGTCTTCCCATGATCCATTCGCAAATCCAAGACCGAATTTGTGATCAACGCAAAAAATCGAGTGGGAAAAAGGTCTCGACTCGATTTTAGAGAAACCGAGTCAAAATAGAATTTTCGCTAATTCTGAGCTACACCCTAAGGCCTTTGGTGCTCAACCTTAGCTTGCTGGTAATTTTGGCATCTAGACATAAACTCTATCATCCTCCTACCCGTAAGGTTACTGTTCATCTTCACGTCACTATTCACACCTCCGATCGAAAAAATTCCACCGGTGAGGTTACTGTTCATCTTCACGTCACTGTTCATCAGGAATTTGTGGATTTGTGGTCTTGTGGTTAGTCAGTTATTCTTTCCTCCTTGACATTATATTGGTTAATTTATTATGGCTGAAGAATC
>JAOTQR010000011.1:13951703-13962773 GCA_025774065.1 Solanum ossicruentum | reverse complement strand
CCCTTACTGTAGCAACCCGAGAGCTACAGTTACTGTAGCTCTCGGTTGCTACTTCATTTTTCTCCTCTCAAATCATCTCCCTTCGGTCCACTTTTCTACTATACGCGTATTGTAGACGTTCTTAGGTACTTACACATATATATATAGCTAATCCACTTCAAAATTAACCTATCTCCCTAAACCCCCAATACTCCAATTCACAATCAATCAACTGAATAACTAGAATACCTAAGAAACAAGAACACAAAGATTAAGAAACATACTTGTTTTCTCTTCCCTTCCCTCTTTCTCTTCTTCTCCTCTTTCCCTTCTTTCTCTTCTAACCTGAAGCTAAGTGTAAGAAAAGTGAAATGTTCTTCCTTTGGGAAATAAGAGGGTCTATTTATAAATTATAACTTTCTAAAATTGCATCCTAAGGAGTCCATCTTGGCCTATTGATCAATTAGGTCCCCAAACTTTTCTATTTTGATCCAATCAAGGACTTCAAACTCAAACTTAATTATGCACACCAAATTCATTTGATACTCTAATCATACACCAGAAATATACTTAAGTTCAAATTACCCAACGTCCACAACAGAATTTTCCAATTGTATAATTATCCTTAATTTAAAGAAAATGCGGGGTCTAACATTGTCGATAAAAAAGTTTACAATCATATTTATAATGAAACTCATGTCGGAACACTGTGGAACAAGATGGAGCAATTGTATGCTTCGAAGACCGGCAACAACAAATTATTTTACTTAACCAGTTGATGGAAGTAAAAGATATCAAGAAAACACTTCTGTAGCTGATCACCTAAATAAGATAGATAGAAGGAATGGTGAATCATCTATCAACAATGGGCATAAAGTTTGATGATGAGATAATTGCTCTTATGATTTAAGCTACCTTACCAAAGTCATGGGAAACCTTAAAAATTTCATTGACAAATACTACACCAAACGGTGTAGTAAGCATGGAAGCTGTTAAGAGCAGTATATTAAATGAATAAATGAAACGTAGATCTCAAGGTTCAACCTCTTTCTCAGAATTAGAAGTTCTGATTACTGAAAAAGAGGGGGAGAAGTCAAGTGAAGGCTTTGAGCTCCAAAGACAGGAGTCGAGGAAAGTCAAGCAAATATGCAAATGTCAAGTTCCATTACTGCAAGGAGAAAGGTCATATCAAGCAATTTTGTCAAAAATTCAAGAGTGATTGACAAAATAATATAGACAAGAAGGGGAAGACAAGCAGTGAAAATGAACAAGGAAATCTTGTAGACGAGTTCAACATTAGTTGTGACAGTGAGATTGTTGGTCAATTAACTCAAGAAACAAGTTAGGTAATTGATAGTGGTGCAACCATTCACGGTACACCACACAAAAACTTTTTCTCATCTTACACACATGGAGACTATGGTGTTGTAAAGATGGGAAATGGAAACCTATCAAAAGTTACTAGCAAGGGAGATATCTGTTTGGAAATAGACAATGGCATGAAACTTCTTCTAAAAGATGTAAGACACATCCCCGACATATGCCTAAATATAATGTTTATAGGCAAGCTTGATGATGGAGGTTTCCAAAACAAATTTGGCAATGGAAAATGGAAGCTTACTGAAAGGACACAAACTCTCAAAATTATATGTGATTCAAGCAAAGGTCTCTGATGAATCTATAAATGTGACATAAAATGAAAATACCACACGTTTATGGCATAAGAGACTTTGCCATACTGGTGAAAAAGGGATATCTGAATTGGTAAAAGATAAAGTACTACCTAATTTAGATCAGGTATCATTGAAGAAATGCGAAGATTGTCTAGCTGGGAAACAGAGCAGAGTCTCTTTCCATAGTTCTCCACCATCCAGAATGGAGAATGTTTTAGATCTGATTCACTCAGATGTATGTGGTCCACTACCAAAGTCACTTGGCAGAGCCAGATATTTTGTGACCTTCATCGATGATCATTTGAGGAAGGCCTGGGTTTATACCATTAAGTCCAAGGATCAAGTGCTAGAAGTCTTCAAACAATTTCATGCCTCAGTTGAGAGAGAAATTGGGAAGAACATCAAGTGGTATCAGAGCCTAGGTTCGGAGGGGAAATGTGATGGACCGACGCGTGCGGAGTTCTTGGTCTGAAAATATGACCAAGGATCTGCAAGGGTGCCTTGTATCGAAAGTCTTCCTGTTAAGTGGTGGTATACGCGGCATGTCCTGTTAAGTGATAACGGCAGTGCAAGATGAATTGGCGGATCAGATGGTGTAAGCTAGCGATGTGGAGGTCTACGGTAATGCTTTGTGTCGAAAGTCTTCCCAATAAGAACAGATGGTCTGGCGGCGTGTCTCGCAGGTTGTTGCGGTGGTACAAGATAGTGGCAGATCCAAAATGATAATCGCTAGAGGGGGAGCTCATAAGATTGTGTGTGATCAGAGTTTGAGGGGAGGTCTTCAGTAATGTCTTACGTCGAAAGTCTTATTGACAAAGTGGTGATCAAGTGGTGTGTCCCACTTTTTGATAGTGGTGGTGCAAGATGGATAGCAGATTTAGCTAGTGATATTGACTCAAGAAAGTCTACATCAGGATACATGATTATATTTGCAGGTGGGAGCTATGGTATATTAGTCGAAATTGCAAAATTGTATATCCCTCCATTTGTCGAGAGGGGGAGATTGTTAAGTGGATCTCTCCAAATGGAGAGCCCACATACCAAACTCATTCAAAATTTGCAACTCCTGCAAATGATTTTAAAAGTGGGAAAATTGCAAATGGTTGGTGGAAGGTTGGCCACCAACCATTTGCCTCTTGTCAACTTTGGTAGGAGAATTACTCCTATATAGGAGTAATTCATCCCTCATTTTGCATTAAAAAAACCAGAGATAGAGAGAAAAATGCAGAGAGAGCCACAGAGAGATAGAGAAAAATATTGAGTATTTTTCTCTATCTGTGAGGTATACCATAGACTATAAAATAAAATAGTCTATGAAGAAAATTAGAGTGTGTTCTTAGGAAGTATTTTTTTTCCTAAAAGAAATAGTGTGTTCACTATTTTTGAAAATTTTCTCTGAGTGTCTACTATTTGTAATAGTAGAAGAAATTGTACACTTGTGCCTATCATTTGTAATAGTAAAAGAAATATAATAGAAGTGTTGATTTGTGGACGTAGCCCAAAAGTTTTAGGTGAACCATGTTAAATTGTTTGGTGTTTATTTTGCTTTATTTATTCCTCCTCAATTTTATTGCTCACTTCGCTGCGTGGGCTCCAACGAGTAAATGACCAACTTATAAGGTTGAACCCAATCCCATTAGTATGAGGCCTTTTGGGAGATGCCCAAAAAAAAATAAATCTTTAAGGGCTTGACCCAAAGCGGACAATATCATACTAATACGCAGTTGGAGTGTGGGTACGCGCGGTCCCCAACAGGGATGACGTTCTTGCCTAAATGTTGAGGAAAAACTTGATGGGATACATATATCTCATTGTATTGGATGCTATATACATGGGATAGTATGGCCTGGGATGACTTAAGGTTTTGTTTTCCAGATATTGGAATATAAAATAGAATAATTGTAAGAACTTGACTTGAAAAAGTGGGTAAGCAAGTCAAGTAACATACTGATCCTTATTTTCTTCCATTTCTCACAACAGAAGAGAGTTGCCAATTGTTGCAGAAAAGAGTGTTTCAAAAGGAAGAGTGGCCACCTATATTACAAAATGTGAGTCAAGCAGTTGCAAGAAAATGTAAAGGACTGCCCTAATGGTTGTCTTGGTAGCTGGAATAATCAAAAAAGGAAAATGAAAGAATCTTGATGAAATGAGGTGAAAGATGATTTATTTGACTATCTGGATCATGAGTCGGAAGAATACAGTCAGATGACTATGCAATTGAGTTTTGATAACTTACCCCATTGTTTAAAGCATTGTCTTCTTTATATGGGGATGCTCCCGGAGGATGCAAGAATCCTAGCATCTAAATTAATAAGTTTATGGATTGCAGAAGGACTTGTAGAGAACACTGAATCTAGGAGATTAATGGAAGAAGAAACTAAAGGTTACATGATGGATCTCATTAGCAGTAATGTGGTGATACTCTCAAAGAGAAGTTATAATGGTAAAGTCAAGTATTGTCAGGTTCATGATGTTGTGAATCACTTTTGCTTGGAGAAGAGTAGAGAAGAGAAGTTTATGCTGGTGGTGACGGGTCAATATCCCCGGTTTCAACCTTTAGATTGGAAGGGAACTCAAGTGAGATCAGTTTCACTTTCAGTGAAGAGCTTTCCAAGTTTGCATCTGGGGCTCCAAAACACAGAAGTCTTTCCACCAACACTTAAGGTCACTGATAGCGACCAATGGAAGAGAATTTATTGGTTTGAGTCCTTTCTGGCTAAGTAGTCAATTACGACATTTTATGGTCTTGGATTTGAGTTCTTGTGATGTGGAACTTTTGTCGTCAGCTACACTCAAACAACTAAATCACCTGAAGTACCTCACAGTTATGGAAGATAAATTCTATTTTCATCCAGAATCACATCTACCCCATTTAGATCTTTAACTGTGAATAATTATAACAAGGTGCTATTACCAACGTCTTTTTGGTAAATGGAAAAAATTAAGGTGTTCATTTTGGAAAGGTTATTTTTTATTTAGAAGAGGATAAGCAGCGGATGTTTGAAGAATCCTCTAAATTGGAAAACTTGAGGATATTAAGGGGACTTGTAATTCATGAAGGTGATAGGGTGACATCTGTTGTTAGGGAGGTGTCGTAATCTTCAACAACTTGAAATTACTTTTGAGGAAAATGAAGATCAGCGTCAAAAAGTTGACCTTTCCTTTACGTTGTGCTGCATTGTATCCAGTTTACAATTGCCTTCAAATTTAAACAAGTTGGTACTAAAAGAGACTCATATAGAAAGTGTAGCTCCCTTCATTGCAAGACTACCAAGCTCGAAGCATCTCCATTTATGGTACTCAGAACCCGATGAGTGGTGCCTTGTAGATATCACGTTCCATAAAATTAAGTTGCTAAAACTGGTGAACGTATGTATCTCAAGGTGGGATGCCTCGGAGAAAACCTTTCCCGTGCTTGAGACACTTGTTATAGAAGAATGTGACAAGCTTGAGGAGATTCTCCTTAGCTTTGTAGATATTCCAACACTAAAACAGATTAAGTTGATCAGGTGGTGGAAAGAATCTCTAGAGGCTTCATTAAGGAAGAAGTCGAAGCTATTGAAGGAACTGACCGTATCAATATCACTATCCAAGTAATTGAAGAAATCTGCAGCCATTGTTGAATTCAACAATGGCAGGTTCAACAATGGTGGCTTCAAGAATGGTGGTTGTTCAATGGTGGCTAGAATTTCTTCAATTCTCCCCCTCCAGCCATATCCGAAACAAGCATCCTAGCTATATCTTTGCATAGATCTAACTTCTCTCGAGTCACCACTTTTGTCAACATGTCAGCTAGATTCTCCTTCATATGGATCTTCAGTAGTCTCAACAGTTGTCAATCCATCACCTCTCGTATCAAATGATACCGAATATCAATATGTTTTGTACAAGAATGGTATCTGGAGTTCTTGCTCAAATCCAGAGCACTCTGACTATCACAATATACCTTATATTACTTTTGCTTGATTCCAAATTCTTGGAGATAACGCTTTAACCACAATATCTCTTTTCCAGCTTCTGCGGCAGCAATGTTTTCTGCTTTGGTTATGGATAAAACAACACACTTCTGTAGTCTTAACTTCCATGAAACAGCTCCCCCCGCAAAAGTGAAAATGAATCCTGAAGTATAGTTTTTACTATCAAGATCTCCGTCCATATCTGCATCTGTATAGCCCTCCAAGATTGGATCAACTCCCCTGTAGCAAAGACATAATTTTATTGTACTCTTAAGGTACCTGAGAATCCACTTTACTGCATCCCAATGCTTTTTCTCGGGGTTGGAGAGAAAATGACTCACCTTTCCCATAACGTGAGCAATATCTGGCCTCGTACACACGATCACATACATCAGACTTCCAACTGCTGAAGAATATGGTACTGATGACATCTCCCCAATCTCTTTCTTGGATGAGGGACATAATCTCTTGCTCAACTTGAAATGGTTGGCTAATGGAATCCTAACTGGTTTGGCATTGTTCATGTTGAATCGTGCAAGCACTCATTCAATATACTTTTTCTGAGATAGCCATAACCTCCAATTCTTCCTGTCTCCGGTGATCTATATTCCCAATATTTATTGAGCCGGTCCTAAGTCTTTCATGTCAAAAGAATTAGAGAGTTCCTTCTTCAGCGAGTTGATCTTCATTGCATATTTTCCCACGATTAGAATATCGTCTACATATAGTAGAAGAGAAACAAAATTTCTATCAGAAAACTTCTGAATGTAGATGCATTCATCTGCTGAAGTTTTCTTGTACCTTTGACTCGCCATGAATGAGTCAAATTTCTTGTATCACTGCCTAGGTGCCTGCTTCAGACTATACAAGCTTTTCTTTAGCTTGCATACGAGGTTATCTTCCAAAACCTCAAAACCTTCTGGCTGCTCCATGTAAATTTCTTCATCTAAGTCTCCTTGAAGGAAAGCTATCTTTACATCCATCTGTTCAAGCTCCAAGTTCATACTTGCAACCATTCCAAGTATAACTCTAATTGAAGTCATCTTGACTACTGGTGAAAATATCTCATCAAAGTCGATCCCTTTTTTCTGTTGGAATCCTTTCACTACAAGCTCTACTTTGTATTTCACCACTTTTCCGTTGCCTTCCTTTTTCATCTTGAACACCCATTTATTTTTCAGTACCTTCTTCCCTCATGGAACTTCTACGATCTCATAAGTCTGATTTTTCTGCAGAGACTCTATTTCATCTTGCATTATGAGAAACCACTTTTCATTGTCCTTATGAGATACTGCTTCATGGAAACTCTGGTTCTCTATCTTCAGTAAGTAGAAGGTACTCGGATTCTGGATATCTACTTGGTGGAATACGATCTCGTTCAGATTTATGAACTTCTGGAAGAATTTGAGGAGATTCACCATCATCTTGGCCTTGTGATGGTCTTGGAACGTTTGGTAGATGGGATTATGGCTTCCCCTGCTCAGCACCGTCACTTTCCTCATTGTCTTCTCCTTCTGGCATATCTTTTAGCACAATATCACCATTTCTCATGAATAGTTTTGTTGCTGCTTCTGGCATCTAATCTGTAACATTTGTCTTCTGAGGCACTGTGGGTTTTTCAATATCATCAATTGTCTAGCTTTCATGGAAAACAACGTTCCTACTTCTTATCGCCTTTTTCTCCTTTGGATCCCAAAACCTGTATCCAAATTCTTCGTCTCCATAGCCAATGAAAATGCATGGAGTGGTCCTTACATCTAGCTTCTTCCTAAGCTCTTTGGATACATGTGTGTATGTCAAACACCCAAATACTCTCTCGTGAGAGTATGATGGATCCTTTCCAGACCAAAGTTTCTCCGGAACTTCAAAATCTAATGGCATTGATGGAGATAAATTGATCAAGTAACAGGTAGCTCTGACTGCTTCTCCCCAGAATGGCTTGGGCAGCTCAGTCATACTGAGCATGCTCCCAACACATTCCATGATTGTTCGGTTCATTCTTTCAGCTACACCATTGTATTGAGGGGTACGTGGGATTGTCTTCTCATGTCGGATGCCATATGATCTGCAATAGGCATCGAACTTCCTGGAAGAGTATTCACCTCCATTTTTGGATTGAAGACACTTCAACTTCTTTCCTGTCTCACGTTCTACCATGACATGGAACATTTTGAAATAATCAAACATTTGGTCCTTCGTCCATAAGAAATACACCCAAACCTTTCGAGAAGCATCATCAATGAATGTTAGAAAATATAGGTTGTTACTGAGTGATTCAACCTCCAAGGGACCACGAACATCAGAATGTACCAGACTGAGTAACTCTGATCTTCTCATTGAAAAGGAATTAAACGAGACTCTATGTTGCTTACCAAATAGAAAATGATTGCAAAGATCTAGTGCAACATCCTTGGCCACATTGATAAGCTCCTTCTTCATCAGGGTAGACAACCCTTTCTCACTCATATGGCCGAGTCTCTGATGCCATAAATTTGAGAAGCCTCCTTTTCCACTACATTGAGGCTATCTATGAATATCTTCACATGAGTTTTGTATAACGTGCCACAAATATGTCCTCGAGCGGCTGTTATAACACCTCTTGATAACTTCCATGTACCTTTACTGAAATGACTATCATAGCCCTGTTTGTCAAGAGCTATACCTAAGAGAAGATTCAGTCAAAGATCTGGCACATGGCGGACATCCTTCAAAGTAATTGTACACCCGGAAATTGTCTTTATCTGGACATCACCAATTCCTACAACCCCAGAGAAATTGGAATTCCCCATCTTTACAACTCCAAAGTCTCCAGCTTTATACGTTGTAAAGTATTCCTTATGTGGAGTAACATGGTAGGTTGCTGCAGTATCTACCACCCATTCAGAATCTTCTCTTGAGACATGAAAGCATGTCTCATTATGGGTTGAACAATAAGCTACATCTTTAGGGATAGTAACTAATGATTTTCCACCCTTGTTCTTCGGCTGCGAACTACTCTGTACTTGATCCTCTTTCCATTTGTAGAAGTTCTTCTTCATATGTCCTTCAATTCCACAATGATGGAACTTATATGTTGGTTTCCTGCCATTAGTGGATCTGCCTCTACTCTTGCTTCTTCCTCTCTATTTGCCTTTGCTACTATTTTTTTGCCTCCCCTAGTTCTCTATGACAAGGGCATGGTCTGATCTATGCCCATGTCCTTTCTCCTTGCCCCTTCACTAAATAAAGCATCCTTGACCATTAACATGGTAATTTTCCATTTGGGGCTGAGTTGTTGAGTGATACGACAAGCATTTCCCAACTATCGGGAAGGGAACTGATAGTAGCAATGCCTGAACTTCATCGCCAAGTGGGATCTCTACAGACGACAACTGGTTGACCAAGATCTGGAACTCACCGGTATGCTCGACAACTGAAGTTCCATTTTTAAGCTTCATGTTGACTAAATGTCTCATCAACAGGGCTTTATTCCGAGCGGTCTTGGCCTGGTACATGTCCTCTAACTTCTTCCAGAGGGCATATGCGTCTGTCTCTTGTGCAACATTGTGGAAGATGATATGATCAATCCATTGATGGATTTGACCTATAGTTTTTCGGTTTGATTTCTTCCACTCTGACTCTTTGGCAAAATCAGGATTTATACCTTTCAATTCGATAGGATCAAATATATCTTTACAGTTTAGGAGATCTTCCATCCTAGGTCTCCATAACGTGTAGTTGGTGGCAGTGAGCATAATCACGGCTCCGGAAGATGATTTGACTCTTCTATGGTCATTATCACCTTGTAATAGCTTAATTCAGCATAATAAGGTTGAATCTTGAAAAATGGAGCTCACTGTTATGTTCGGAACGGTCAAAAAAGGTGGAATTGCCACTTCAAGGCCAAAATTCCACTATTGAGGTAGAACAATAATTTCGGAAAACTTTAGCGACCAAACTATAATTTCAGAAAGATCAAGGGTCAAACTACAATTTCAGAAAGATGATGGGTCAATTTGATTTTTCTTGAAAGGTGAGGAACCAAAATGAAACTTTCAAAAACTTGAAGGGTCACTTTGTAATTTATAAAACTATTGCAGATTCCGGCTATGAATAGTATTTTCGGTCGTCTTCTCCGGCGGATCTCCGGTGAACAGTGTCGTCTTCTCTGGTGAACAGTGTCGTCTTCTCCGGCGGAACTCCAACGGCATTGACCAAACTTTGACTGTAATTTTCGGGCACGTTTTATCTCCGATTAGGTCACCATTTAGTGCATTGGATTCAGTTCAACGAGACGAATCTAATGGTATAATCAGAATTGGATTTCGAATAAAAATCTAAAATTTGACTCGTCACCGGAAAATTCAACCAATGCTTCTAACTTGGCTCTGATACCAATTGTTCCACCAACCTTTGGAGAAATTGACAAGAGTGTAATGTGTGAGGTTGAGAGTTGTTTTGTAATCTATTCTTGTGAGTAATAGAAGAAATTTTTCTCTCAAATTCGTATTTACCAACGCTCAATTATTCATTTGACTTCACAACATTAGGACCATGCGCACCCGCAAACCCAACTCCACATTAGTATGATATTGTACGCTTTGGGACAAGCCCTTACGGATTTGTTTTTAGCATCTCTCAAAAGGACTCATACTAATAGAGTTGGGTGAGCACTTATATATTGCTATATTTTTTTCTTCATTTTTCAATGTGGGATGGGGTTTGCACTCAACAATAATTAGAAACAAACTCGATCATACGTTCTGTTTCGGAGTATCAACGTTCATATAATGTGCAAAGTATGTTCAATGCAGGATAGGCGCAGAGGAATATAAGGCCGTTGTGAATCAAGTATGTGCCTACTCTACATAATTAAATATTTTAGTTACGAAACCACATAATTGAAGTCAAACAACTGCATTTTAATTTCTTAATTTATTGCATTATAAATTCCATTAGTTATTGTACCATATATTACAAGAGTATATGTTTGAGTTAATATCTCATATGGTCACTCAACCAATAATTCTTTTCATAATTTTTTTTTATAACCTCAAAGTTGAATATCTTATGTACAAAGTCACTCAACTATTTATATTCACATAGAAAGTCAACCAACTAACTTAAAAGAATTATTATTATTTGTTGAAATACAATTTTTATTAAAGTTTTTCCTTAAAAAAATGCTCATTTTTTATTATTTTATTTTATTAAATTAAAATAAAACTGCAACAGCTACCATTCAACGCTTTGGTCCTCTCAACAAAATTCATCAACATTTTGTGCATTAAGTTATACTTATCTCTTATTCTCTCAATCGATCGTTTCTTTTTATTATGATTAAGTTCACAATGCATGTTGTTGGAGTAGTTATAGATTCAAAATTTTCAGTAAGAAGAGGCTAGCAGTTAGATTTAAAACACAAAAAGTTAAAATATTTTAGTAAAAGCTAGGTATAGTTTATTAAGGTACTTTTAATTTTT
>JAOTQR010000011.1:13933835-13951603 GCA_025774065.1 Solanum ossicruentum | reverse complement strand
GTGACGAGTGCCATCTCTTTAAATGGCTTCTCATAGGATGATGCAGCTACCTCTCGATCATCTGATACTTCATTGGGCTCCTCTACTGCATAACATGCTTGGAAGTCCCATTCTTCTTCACTTTCATTATTGAAGGTTGCAGTATTACCTTCCACTCTAGTAGACTTGCAATCTCTTACAAAGTGTCTTTCTTTCCACACTTGTAGCATCGATCATCTTGACGACGATACTTCTTCTCTTATCGATCTTCTTGAGCATGACAGTCTCCCCCTCGCGATGAACCTCTCTCTCATCATCCTTGCTGCCAATGCGATCTCCTCCCCGAACTTTCTTCATTGCTATATTTTCTAGGAGCTTTGTCTTGCTCTTTTGGTACTCTCCTTTTCATAAAGAGAGTTGTATCTTCCTTCTTTAGTGAGACCCTTGGCATTTGTTTATCAAGGTCTTCTTGGTTGGATAAAATATTTTCCAACTTCGCTAGAGTGGGTTCCTTAGTCCAACCTCGAGTTACAGTAATAAGGCCATTATATTTGGTGTTTACACCATGAATAATAATTCTTCGCATCCTTGCCTCACTTATGCATTCTCGGGATCTAAATTATTTATCTCACCACATATAGATTTAATTTTAGAAAAATATTAACTCACAGTCAAGTCTTCTTGTCTAATAGTCAAGAACTCATTCTCTAGCCATTGTAGCTTGGCATCATTCTTTCTTGTAAAGAGGGTTGCCAAGGTATCCCATGCCTCCTTTGGGGTTACCGAATCCTTAATCCGGTGCAAGAACTCGTCCTCCACGGTGAGCGACAACAAGTACATGGCCTTGCCAGCCTTCACTTCCTACTCCTTCATCTCCTCCTTGTCGGTAGGCGGTGTAGTCTCCTTGCCATCAACAATGCTTCATAAATCTTATCCCACCAAATATTACTTGATGCGAGTAGACCAAGTACTATAGTTGTTCCTATTGAGCTTCTCAAGTGAGCTAGTCAATGATAGTAGATCCACCATGACAATTTTGTTAGTGCTCGACACTCAACCAATAAAGTTTGGTCCCCAACTAAAGAATTCTCACACTCCCAAAGTGTATATCGACAAAATTGCTAGCTCGAATATAACGGTCGCCGACCGCCCGCTCTGATACCACTTGTTGAAGATGGAAAGGATACAATTGAAAAGGAGAAGACTTATGGAGAAAATATTACACACTCAAAATACTCTTAAGTATTTTGCGAGAGAATGCTCTCAAACTTGCTTGATTACAAATGAGAGAGAACACCCCTATTTATACTACTCCATCTCCATAATGAATGGTGGAGATTGATTTGATCTAAGGGTGGAGATTAGCTCTCTAGAATACTCCACATATTTCTTAGAATCTCCACACCCTTCCATATCCTTCTATACCCTTCTATATCCTTCCATATCCTTCCATACTCGTCTATATCCTTCCATAACCTTCTATATTCTTCTATATCCTTCCATACCATTCTATACTTTCTGCAATGTTCTACAAAGACATTTCTAGACTATATATTTTACAAGATACTTCTAGATAATTAGAGAAAGTAGAAGATGACAATGTTAATATTTAATACGACTTAAAGACGGACTCAATAGGATTACAAAGTGTCGGATGAAAACTTTAGCCACAACGATTTTTAATGTGTTGAGATATATAAATTAGCACTTACTATGAAGTATCTTGGGGCTCCTGAATTGTTAGACAACAAAAGCCCATATCACAATCCTTAATTGCACAAAGGCTCATATTAGTTAATTTCCATTTAAACCTAACTTTTAAAAATATACACGTTAGCATGAATGGTGCGCACAACAGGCGCTATTGGCGCCGCTTCTGTAACATGACATCTCCCCAATTGGCGCCTTCTACAAAAAAACTTCGTCGTCCAAATTACATCATCAAAGCAACCTTAAAAGCGCAGAACAAATCAATATCTCACTACGAAAAATGTTGTAAACCTGCAGGTGATCAACTTATTCTGGCGCCCTACAAAATACTGTCGCGGTTAACCGTTTAACCATTAACGCACTGACTACACATAGTCATCCTTTCACAAGTTCCAACTGTAACAACCTCGCCACTCACAAGCGACACGATACTTACTACTTCTTCAAATTTAAACCCATCTTCTAAACTTATGGATCAGCCAGCAAGATAAAGCAGTGCACAAATTAAATTCTAAGTTATAATTACTTACCATTCATCATATACGAATCAATATATTTGTCTCGCCCGGTGAATGACAGCCAATAAATAGTCAAATATAATGAGGGACTCAAAAAATTATACAACACATAACAACGGCAGATCATTCAGGGCTCCAGTCAGTGAAACAAACACATGCTCTAAGTTTTGTTCGTGTAGCCTGTGGGGGTCAGAATAAATGGGTTTGCATCCTATGTGTGACAATTTGAACAAAATACATCAGACTGATCCAGATGCTCAAGACGTTGCATATGGCCTGAAGGGGACAAATCTCAGAGATATTACAGGCCATCTCCTCGATTTGTGGGGCACACACAAAAACTTCTTGAACATTAACCATTATGCTTGCAAGCAAGTTGTTGAACATTACTACTACTGTTGCCCCGCTGAAAGCGCACTAAAGGGTTACGCAGGAAACAACATCCAGATTAAAAATCTGGAAATACACCTCATCGATTATAACATAACAGACATAATTCATACAAACAGGAATCGCAGGAAGATGGAATACAATATTACAAGCCATTGGTATTGCCGTAAATAGAGAATGAAATTGATAGTTAGAGTGGTTATTTGTATATATATACTTATCATTTTAATGCTCTAAACATGACCGATATAGGTCGGCTTGTCATATTATAACACAAAGAGGCCTTTATATATTTGTTTTCTATTCTTCCACACATAATTTAGGTGAATTGCTACTTTAATGATATTGACATTACCAATTTGCATTGACTAATTCCAATTTCAGATATAGAAGGACGACATCTCCATCCAAAGATGCCCCAAAAATCTAAAACCCTAGGTAATATAGATTTTAATCATTCAAGGTTACACTTATATGCAAATATCATATCCTATATTGACGCATTCCAAATCAAGCAAACAGGAAACCATAGCTTGAATCTGGATCAACAAGGCATGGAATTTGAACATGATACTCGACCTGAAAAAATAAGTAAGCTTTCCAAACATTAAAGTTTACCCATAAAATATGAGTTAAGGACCAATAAGTTAAGCCATGAAACTAACATGATCACAATGCAGGTGCAAGAGAGGTCAAGCGCAAAATACTCACCAATGTAGAAAGGGCCATGAGAAGGGTTCACAAATATGTGGCAATAACGAATCAAATTGAACAACAAACTGTCGAAGATCCGAACTTGAATAAGCCAAAAAAGCATGGCACACTTAAAGCTTTATCTATGGACAATGATAACGGAGGTACCTTCCATTAAAAAGCTAACAGACAAACATCCATGCACTTAAAACGTCTGAACGATAAATGCCTTTTGAAATTGGCATACAGGGAAAAGTAATGGCGCCTTCTCAACTACATTTGTGCATAAACTACAAAAAAGAAATCAAATTGCACATGCTATCATGCGTGGAGGTTTGAATATGAGCTACCAATATTCTGTTGCGCAAAAGGATGTATCAAATTGTCAAACAATGAAGTTGAAGATGACTTCTACGAATTGTTCATCTCTGACTCAGAAGAAGCCAACTTATTCAAAAAAAAAATATAAGAGCATATAATAGAATTTTCACTTTGACATAATTTGGAGTTAAGCTTGATAAAGACTTGGTATCTTCCAGGAAAGGAGTTTACAGTAAGATCAAGTGGATCATGATCTACCGTCGTTAATCCCAAAGAATGGGATGCCTCGATATTTCCAGCTATAGTTCTATGATACGAACCACGAATTGGACAACAGAATGTTAGTACTACGAGATGCCAATTTATCTGAAGGAATCATGAGAAGAATAAGAAGCATAATGAAGCTGAATCCATATGCAAGATTCTTTTTGCAACTAAAAGACTATACAAACTTCCAGGATCTACAAATTTGCATAGCTGTGAATGCATCGTTAGACCAACGAGTGTATAACAAACCATCCGTAGATCAAGTGACAGCTATTTGGGTAGACAAAAATAATCCAAACACACCATTTGAAAGAGATATTGCAGTTCACGAACACTCTGGAATTAGACATCGAGTAAGATATTATTACGGTTGTTATGATCCACTTCAATATCCTATCATTCTACCCAAAGGTGTGTTGAGTGGGTCCCTCCAAATGGAAGGCCCACGTGCCAAGATTGTCAAAATTGGTTTGCTGCAAATTGTTTTGAATTTGCAATTTAACATTGACAGCTTCCTTTACAAATTCAATTGTGGCCGCCAATCAACTTGCACATTGATGTCAGCAATGACATCAATGAAGGCAAGTTTTTTCTCTATATAAGGACCTTCATTCATTCATCGATTAAGAGAGAGAAAAATGCAGAGAGCCACAGAGGAAGAGAAAAATACATGGAGTATTTTTCTTCTGTGAGGTATTCCATAGACTATAAAATAAAATAGTTTGTGAAGGAAAAATTAGAGTGTGTGCTTAGGAAATGTTTTTTTCCTAAAAGAAATAGTGTGTCACTATTTTATGTATTTTTCTCTGATAGCCTACTATTTATAATAGTAGAAGAAATACTTTTCTCTGAGTGCCTACTATTTGTAATGGTAGAAGAAATTGTACACTTGTGCCTACTATTTGTAATAGTAGAAGAAATACTTTTCTCTGAATGCCTACTATTTGTAATAGTAGAAGAAATTGTATACTTGTGCCTACTATTTGTAATAGCAGAAGAAATATAGTTGAAGTGTTGATTCGTGGATGTAGCCCCAAGGTTTTGGGTGAACCACGTTAAATTTTCTGGTGTTTATTTTGCTTTATTTATTCCTCCTAAATTTTATTGTCCGCTCCACTGTGTGGATCCCAGCAAGGTGAAGGAGGTTGGCATCAAGGAATACTTAAATGTTGCAATCCAATCAGCAACAGTAATACAACTAAAACGATAATTGAAGCCACAATGTCTTGGTCATATGCAAATGCCACCGATTTGTTGGGTAATGAAGAACAAGGTATACATATATCTATTCACTACTTTAATTAACCATAGCACTTTTATGTTTGCTCTGGCACTTCAAAGTATATATTAACGTCCTCTAAGTAGTGTTTAGCATTGTAAATACTTAGCAACAGCATAGCACCAATACTTCACATAACACAACATACATATCTATTTTACATATTCAATGTATACATTCATACGACACTTATAAATGGGGTACCTTATATACTTGATCCACTAAATAATATCAAGTACTTTAACTTGTTGTGTAAGAATCCAACACGAAACAAAATGTCATGTGTCTTGCAGAGAGTACTACTGCTATAAGCTACAAATTCGAACAGAAGAAAAATCTATATTATTACTCTGCAGTAGATTGTTGCAACAATTTGTGGTGGACATGTACATCGAATTGAAAACAACGAGACTGGAGTATTTTACATTACAACGATCAAATTTTAGGAGGGAGATGTTACAAGGTATCGTTTAGCGTGTCAATGGGACGGTTTGGTCGGTTATTTTTTAAACATTATACCATCCCAACTTTTTGGGTATTTTATAATGTATAACCAAAATTAAATTTTTTAAACCATCCCAATTATATCAGTTTCTCTTCAGTATCGGTTCGGTTAAGTTTCATTTTTTTTTTAAATTTTTAAATTATCACTTCAAAATAAACTATAATTAAAATATTTTTTTGCAAATATGTTTTTAAAGAAACACTTTAATTCACCAAAAGTCAAGAATGTAAAATCTTCTTGTTATAGTATTTGATCTAAAACTTTAATATAGGAATATTTGCTTAGATTTTGTACTATTTGTTTGATAGAGTTTATATTATGACATCTTTTAATTTTAAACCTACTTAATTAAATGCTAATTAAAGAGCAAACATTCAAAATCGTCCAATCACTAGAGGCCTAAGAACTAAGTAATATTTATATTTAAAAAGTTTTATAAAATATATTTATATATAAATTTAACAGGTTAATACATAAAATATATTTATATACATGTAAAGTTCTTCGGTTCGGTTTGGGAATATTTTGAATTTTTTTATATACTAAAAAGACCATCCCATTTACTCTGGACAGTTATAGATTTAAATAAAAGTCCACAGTTTTATTGAGAAAATGATAAAAATTGGTTTGGTATGGTTCGATTTGGTCGATTTTTCATATCCTTTTGACATCCTTAGTATAGTTGATAGCATCATGGCAAGAAAATGTAGAAGAGCCAAAGTTGGACAATGGATATTACTCCCAGGATCTTTTATTGGTGGACCCCAGGGATATGGGACATTGTTATATGGATGCTATGGCCCTGGTTCAAGAGTTTGGAAGATTAGATTTATTTATCACCATAACATGTAATCCAAAATGGGAAGAGATACAAGAAGAATTGCGAACGAAAAAAAATCTCTTAAGACAAACATAATTTGGTAACCAGGGTGTTTAGGGCGAAATTGCAGGACCTTAAAGATCAGATTTTTCAAAAAGAAATATTCTGCCCTATTGCGGCACATGTGTTTGTGGTAGATTCCAAAAGAGAGGCTTACCTTACATACACCTCCTTCTAATTTTTAAAGAAGGAAATAAAATATGATCAGCCAACCAATATGACAAATATATTTCTACAGAATTGTCCAATAAAAATACCCATCCAGAATTGAATGCATTAGTTAATAGGCATATGATACATGGATCGTGTGAGATAAGGCCGCAAATGAGCCCATGCATGAAAGAGGGACACTATAAGCTTCACTATCCTCGACCATTTAACAATGCAACAACCCAAGGAAAGGATGGATATCTAATTTACAAACGGAGAAAAAATAGAAAAATAAGCGAGGTCCAGGGAATGAAGATAAATAACCAACAGGTTGTACCTTATAACCTATATTTATTGATGAGATATAATTGTCATATTAACGTAGAGGTTTGTTCAAGAGTTAAAGCAATAATGTATCTTTACAAGTATATATATAAAGGCCATTAAAAATATGCAATTTACATTGAGTCCGATGAAGGGGAAAATGGCAGATGAAATCAAAAGTTTCCTAGATGCACATTGGGTGTAACACGATGTGAAATTATAAAGATACCCCTAGAATGGAATCATGTGCATAACACGTTTTTCCGAGCTCCAATGGAAAATTCAAGATCGGATTTGCGATCAACATAAAAAATGGAGTAGGAAAATGGTCTCGACCCGATTTTAGAGCAACGACGTCGGAAAATAAATTTTCATAATTAAAATCTGAGACAGTGTGAGTGCGCCTAGGATACGACACGCTTGGAGTGCAGACCTAATCTTGAGATTTTTCTTGAACTTCTTGGAAAGAACGCATTCTGAAAAATTCGTAAAATACACATGTCCGCGCCCCAGGTGCGTCATACACATGATATTTCGAGATAAAATTTTATTATTTTAATTCAAGAAGGGCACTTTGGTCATTCTCCAAACCCTCCTAAGTCAATAAATGAGTATAAGGGATCTTTTACGCCAAGACAAGTCCAAAGAATTTCTAGCAACTAAGTTTTTGTATGAGCCGATAGAAGGGTCAATTTCAAATGGTCATATCTCCTAAAGTATATCTCCTAAAGTATAATGAGATAGGCGACCAATAATATATCAAATCAAAGATATTTGAATTAGCTTTTCAAAGCATCTAGTTTCGTGTTAATCAGAGCTCGAAATAAAAAGTTATGACCATTTTAGTGAAGGAATGCAGAGCTGTCTGAAGGTCCGCGCCCTGAGCGCGCCGTGGACAGAACGCGAACCTTTATTGGATAAGTAATGACATTTTTCTTCCTTTTATTTTGAGGGTACTTTTATCTTAAAACCTTTGGAGGTCTATTTAAGATCCCAAAACACACAAAACGACAGCTTTCAAAATAAAAAACTCTTTCCTTCACTCTTAAACATGAACGCTCAAGAATCATCAAGAAAGTCATCAAGTTAGGATTTGTTTTCTAGATTCATCCTCAAGATAAGTTATTCTTCATAGATTTCAATCTACCCAACCCAAATTTCTTTAACTATTCATGAATTCCTAATAGAATCTTAAATCATAACATAGGGTTTCAAGAAACTAATTCAAGAATTCCAAGAAAGGATTTTCTTGATTTTTCTTTCAAGAATCAGGTTTCATCATCAAGAACTCTACAGATTCCAAGTCAAGAATTTAAGAATATTCTTCAGTTCTTCCAAGAACTAATTTCTAAGATATGTAAGGCCCTCCAAAAGTTAATATACTATTATTTTAGTATCCTTAACTATTATTTTCTACCCAAAATCATAATTATGAGTTGAGATCAAAGTTGTCTCCATTGTGCAAGTTATTTCTTTGAAATTGTTTGAAAGATCTAGTTCATTAAGGCATTAAAGTTTTCCGCTGAGTAAGTTAGCTAGGCCAAGTGGTTTGCTTGGGACCAGAAATAGTTTTTTCGAGTGGACACACATCTAGGGTATAGGCTCGGGGCGTGACATTGGGTTTCTCCACCTAGGAGTGTGCAAAAATCGAACCAACCAATAAACCAAACCAATAAAAACGTTATTATTGGTTTATTGTTATTGGGTTATTAGGTTATCGAGTTTTTAATGATTTTCCAAAAAAAAATTATTGGGTTATCGATTCGATATTGTTTTTTACTATTGGGTTATTGGGTAAATCGATAACCCAATAAGATTATAATAATTTACTATTTTACCCCATTCATAAATATTAAATATTAGTAATTTAATAGTAAGAGGGCACTATATCAATACTTTACATATTTTAATCTTTATAGTACTTAAATGATTAGTTATCCATTTTAGTATTTAGTTTGTAATTAAGTGAAAATATGATAGCAAGAACAGATCCAAATTTCAACAAGTTCTTGCTCCAAATTGGAAGCGGCGAAGAAAAAACAATAAAGGAATATTTAATACTACTTCCGCAATAAATGATTATCCAACAAAGTTGTGACAATAATCCGGAAGACCACTTGAATAGGGAAATATTTCCATCACTACAAGAGAACTACAGATCTGCAAAATATATAACAAAGCGGGGAATCTTGGCAAGTACAAATGAATTTGTCGATAACCTAAACGAAATGATGATTGACAAGTTCCCAGGTGAAGAGAAAATATATGTTAGTTTTGATTCTGCAGAAGACGATACCAACAACTATTACCAAGAAGAATACTTGAACACATTAACACCAAATGGGCTTCCACCACATAAGTACGTCATCTAAACAATTGACCCTTTTGCTTTTCTCATATTATGTTGATCAATCGTGCTATAAGCACAAAAATAATGGCTGATAATTTGAAAGACATAGAAATTGATTATCATTGAACCTAAACATATTAGGTTGGTTCTGAAGGAGATTGTGCCCATCACAATGCTCAGAAATCTGGATCCATCAAATGGTCTATGCAATGGGACACGATTGATTTGTAGAGGCTTCGAAAAAAATGTAATACATGTCAACATGCTACGAAACAGGTGTTTATTCCCAGAATAAAACTGTCGTCCCTCGAGAATTTTTAAATTTACCAAAAAATAATTTCCAATACGTCTATGTTTTGCAATAACGATAAATAAAGTGCAAACACAAACAATACCCAATGTTGGGTTATACTTACCACAACATGTGTTCTCACATGGATAACTGTACGTAGTACTTTCCAGAGGAATCTCAATGAGCACGACAAAAAATTTGGTATTCATTGAACAGCCTGCAGATCGCCACACAGGTATGTACACCGAAAATATTATCTACAAAGAAGTATTAGGTACGACATGATTTATAACTACTTTCTGATACATCAAAACGATAAACCGGGCACAACACATAAAGCTAACCTAACTTATTTTTGTGGAATTCATAGGCTCGGAGGAGGACCAAATAACATGAACAACAACTTACGACTGCCAAAAAAGGTGGTGCTATTGTGTATACTGCCCAGCTACAAAGTACAATACAAGTTTTGGCTGCTATTTAAGCAGACTTTGCCTGTAGAGTGTTGGAAAAAAATATTGACATACACCTTCTAGCTGCTATTGTTATTTGTTTTTAATACAGTATTATCTTCTAGGATTATATTACTTCATACTTAATTTGTCTTTCTATTTGACCTTCTAAATCCTATCAAGAATGTCTACAATATCTCTTATGTGGTGCTTTGAAGCGACAAACGACTCTCAACGCAAACAATCGATTAACGAGTTGTAATGCCCGTTTCAGTAGGCTTATCATATTTTATCGAAAGTCATTTTAAAAGGTAAGAAACTAGAACATACGCAGAGAAAGAGGCTCATTAGTACTTCTTCCGACCATTCTTCCTAGATAACTAACATAACAAATCCTTACTTGGTAGTATTTTACATACTAGCTTGACAAACATACTTTAGCTTCCTAAATGCTACTCATCAGGAAAAGAGATGTAAAATGTGCAGCCAGTGTAGCGAAAAGAATGGAATCATTTCCTCCCCTCTTACCCCGAAACTCACTAAACATACTTTAATTTAGAAAATGGATGTAAAAAACTTGGTACAATGGAGACATGACATACGGGATGCTTTGCCTACAACTTATGAGTACATGGTACTTATGAAGAACCATTTACATATAATTCCTTTAGTAATTAGTCTATACAATTCTATTTTGAAGACTTGAAATTATTATTTTACGATGATAATAAGCAATAAATTCTCAAAAGAGTCAATACAATTGCCGTTTGTACTATAGATACATTTAAACACTAATATGAAGTATAGATAATTACAATATAACCATTGATTACAAAAAAAGTGTTGAAGCTTCCAAGTCGAGCTTTATAAGGCAGATAATTGTTGCACAATTTAATTTGCGCTGTGGAGATGGTCAGTGTTGTTGAGGAGGACATAATTGGCATTTCAAGCTTTTTTTATAAAAGAACAACAAGTAAAAAGGAAATGGATATTATTCTATGGTTATATAAATCTCAAGAATGACCATACACGTGCAGCGTACGTGGAGCAAAACTAGTATACAAAAAAGGAACCAAGTTACAATAAAAACAACCTATGTTTTATTTACATTAAAAATAGTCCAAAATCAACACAATTATACATGACTATACAATATAGTTTGTCAAAAATTATAGAAAATATACACTACTACACAATATATATTATTTATATATGAACTATACACTAAATATATATTATAATATACAAATATATAAGACTACTTTTTTATAATTATTTTAGTAAAGTGTCCCTCATTATAATTATCCCTTGTACGTGGCCATTAGAAAGGATCTGAAGTTCAAAGCCGGCCCAAGCCCAAAAGTTATTCGTAAAGGCACACGTGTGAAGTGTATGAGTCAAATTTTAGCTCCCGCCAGTGGAGCCAAAATTAAAAATAGAAATGGAGCTCTTTAATTTTATTCATTTTTTGTTTTTTGGGTTAATATTTGAAAACTACTGCTAAAAACGATCGTAATTTCCATGGCAGAAAGCGAGCAAGACATGTTATATGGTGGTGATCCTTGTAAAATCTTCATCCGTCTCCGTTTTTTTCTTGCCGGATTCGATTCCCTCAAGAAAGAACAGGTTTTACAGTTCAATTTTTAGAGCTCAATTGCTAATGTAGTTGTTATTTTTTTCACAATTGTCGTTTTCCTCCTTGAAGGTCCGGTCCAAGCTTTTGGAGGCTGGGGGAGTTGAAGTGAACAAATATGGACCGGATTGTACACACCTCATTGTTGACTCAACAGTTTATGTAAGAATCCTAATTGTTTTTATTACATTTTTACTAATTTCTGTTGGGTAATGAATTTTTTAATATCTAGGATGATCCCCTGTGTGTTGCTGCCCGGCGAGATGGAAAAATTATAGTTACAGGCTTGTGGGTTGAGCACAGTTTTGATGTGGGAATGCCTATCGATCACCTCTCTGTGAGTTCATTCTGAAAGTTTGATTTGGATGTCCTTATGTCACACATTATGGTTATACTTCGAATTGGAAAATACTTTCATTGGGTCCATACTAAGTTGAATGTCTGGTTGTAGGCTCGTAGTTGAATGTTTTACGATAACGATGAGTTAGGATTTTTGTGATAGATTCGATTTGATATTCTTGTTAATCTGTGAGAGTTGTTTGTTCTCTTCTTTCAAATGCCACTTTGGTGCACAAGTTGAAGTTTAAGTTGTGCTGGTGAATCCATCTATAGATAAAGGCTTTTCATTTCGTATGATTTTGCTTTTGTACCAGGCTTTATTTATGATCAATCGGAAGTATGTTCGGGTGCCAGTATTGTGCTTGGCAGGTCTGTAAAAAGTTTATGCCAAATAAGTAATAACTAACCATATAAATCCGTTGTCCCGTGTCTTGCTTCTTAAAGTTCCACATGAATGTCCTAATTGTTTCGTATGAGCTCAAAATTTTCAGCTGGAAGATTGAAGTCACTGCTTCATGATGCTGCAGATTCTCTAAACTTGTGATGCTTAATATATTTGATATTTTTGCTCATTCACTATTTCTCGTACAGATTATGTACAGACCTCCAAGGAATTTGAGTGGGATCCCAGGTGCTAAATCACTAATTCTATGCTTAACTGGATATCAGCGGCAAGATCGAGATGATATTATGGTTTGTAGATTCCAACTCTCTTGTTTTCTTAAAGTACCATTATTTGTTTCTTCGAAAGAGACTTACATAGTTGCTTCTCAGTTTCATATTAAAGATTCAGGATCAATTGATTTTCATATTTACAATGTACGGAAAGCAACTTAAATACAAGTTAAGACCAACAATAACTCCTATATTATAGGAGGATTATTCCTAGTGGACTCTTAATAATAACTGCAATGCAAATCCTATGGTTAGTGGATGGATAACTATAACTAACTATGCACTATAACTAACTATGCACAATTACAGGAATTAAGTTATGCGTTAATACGCCCCCGCAAGTTGAAGGTGGCATCCACAACCTTAAACTTGGGAAGATGTTTGTGAAAGAGCAGACGAGATAAGGACTTGGTAAGTGTGTCTGCAAGCTGATCCGCAGCATATAGATGCTGGACACGCACCTGATTCCTCTCCTCTTGATCTCTGACAAAGTGAAAATCAACTTCCATGTGCTTCATCCTGCTATGCAAGACTGGATTTTGACAGAGATAAGTGGCACCAACATTATCACAATATATTTATTGGTGGTTCAGGTAGCTGGACATGTAGTTCCGCAAGAAGTTTTTGAACCCAATTGACTTCAGCAAGAGCAGAAGCTACAGCACGATATTCTGCTTCTGTAGAAGAATGAGCTACAGTACGTTGTTTCTTGGATGACCAACTAATAGGATTTTGACCAAAGTAAAGAATATATCCAGAAGGGGAAGTCCTATCATTGATGTCACCTGCCCAATTTACATCAGAATACATAAACAATCCAGGAGATGTCTTGCTCGTTATTTCTAACCCATGATTCTTGGTATGTTGGAGATATCGTAGAAGTCGTTTAACAGAAGACCAATGCATTTGTGTTGGAGCATGCATACATTGTGACAGCTTGTTGATGGCAAAGCTTATATCTGGTCTAGTAAATGATAAAATACTGAAGCTTACCAACGACTTGACGATATAAGGTGGCATCCACAGAAGGTGTACCATCGTTAAGAGACAGCAAAGCCGAGGAACTCATGGGTGTGTGAACAGGTTTACATTCAAACATGTTAAGGTCAGCGAGAAGATCAGAAACATACTTGGCTTGAGAAAGAATGATTCCAGCCGATGTTCGAAGGACCTCGACACCTAAGAAGTAGAGCTTACCAACGACTTGACGATATGGTGAATCGAGTGGAAAGAACTTGGATAGCTTGCTGGATAACATCAGAATTAGAGCCAGTGACAATAATATCATCAACGTAAACAAGTATGTAAACCAACGTGCTACTGTGATGACGAATAAAGAGGGAGTAATCAAAGTTGGACTTTTGAAACCCCATCTGAATGAGGAACTGTTTTAACTCAGAATACCAGGCATGAGGAGCCTGCTTCAGGCCGTAAATTGCTTTCTTCAATTTGCACACATAATGAGGAACATCAGGATGAGCATACCCTGGAGGTTGGTGCATATAGACATCTTCATTAAGGTGACCTTGAAGAAAGGCATTATTCACGTCCAGCTGGTGCAAGGGCCAATTGTACTGAACTGCAAGTGACAAAACAAGTCGTACAGTAACAGATTTGACCACTGGGCTAAAGGTGCAGTGATAATCTACACCCGGACGTTGAGTAAAGCCTTTCGCAACCAACCGAGCTTTATATTGATCCACACTTCCATCTGGTTTGGTTTTGATACAATAAAGCCATTTGCAATCAACCACATTCTATGAAGGGGACGGTGGTACGAGCTCCCAGGTTAAATTGTTCATTAAGGCATCAAACTCAAGCTGCATGGCTTCTCTCCAGTAGGCACTCTTTTGGGCTTGGTTATAAGTGGTGGGAAGTGATTCAGCAGTAGTAACGACAAGGTAATCAAAGACTTTCTTGGGTGTAGTGATGTTATTTTGGGAACGAGTGATAGGGCGGTGAATAGATGGTGGTTGGGTATATGTTCTGGTGTTGGGAGACAAGGGATCCATACCAGAAGATGGATTAGGAGACAGGGACTGTGAAGGTGCTGCTTGGGGAATTTGTGTTTGCCGGTTTCAGTGTTTATATTGAATTAGTGGTGGTGATGGATGTGGACTAAGGAGGAGAACGAACTGGAGCAGCAAGTTGCTGCAAGGAGGTGTCTGAGACACTGGTTGAAGGTGGCACAACCTCAAGCGATGGATTTGAAGATAGATCCTTAGAAGAAACCTCTGACAATCGTCGAGCAACCTTGATTGGAGGTGGAATCTCATGATTTATTGAGGAAACAGATTCGGGGGTGGAGTCTTGTGATTCTTTGTGCAAAATATCCCAATGTAGATTTGAGGCTTTTTTTTCTTTAAAAGAGGAAAGCATATTTGAAAAAGGAAATTTATTTTCATAAAAAATAACATCTCGGGAAATATATATTTTTTGAGAAATAGGATCATAGCACTGATGACTGTGATGAACATTAGAATAGCCTAGGTAAACACAAGGAGTAGATCGATGATCTAATTTGTGTTTCGTATAAGGTTTGAGCCATGGGTAACAAAGGCAGCCAAAGGTCCGAATAAGTTTGTAATTTGTAATTTCACCAAATAACCTTTCGTATGGAGAGTCATTAGCAAGGGTTGGGGTAGGCAATCTGTTAATCAGGAACGTGGCTTGTTGACAAGCAAAAGACCAGAATACTGGAGACATGGAGGCTTGATGCAAAATGGTTTTTGCTGTTTCAACAATATGGCGGTGTTGACGTTCAGCCATGGAAACTCATTGTGGTGTATATGGAGGGGATACAAGGTGCTCAATGCCGTTGGCATGAAAAAAAGACTGAAGGCCTTCAAACTCACCACCACCATCAGTGTATACCGAGAGCATTTTAGTATGAAAATAATTTTCAACAAGGGGTTTAAATTTAGAAAAAAATTGTTTGAACCTCACTTTTATTTTTAATTGTATAAAGCCAAATATATTTGGTAAATTGATCAACAAAAATTACATAATATAATTTTTTGTCAATCAACAAAACAGGTGAGGGCCCCAGAGATCACTGAAAAGAATTTGCAAAGGCCTTGTGCTTTGTAAAATACCCTGAGAAAAAGGTAAACGATGACTTTTATTAGAAGAACATGAATTGCAAGAGTGTTTTAAGCACTCTTTTATTGGGATGTCCTAATTTTCTATGCCAAGACTGCTGAGATTCCACCTTATTTGTTGGATAGCTCAGATTGCATTGACCTTGTCCAAAGGGCCATTCATAAAGTCCATGTCTATTCCGGCAGCGTGCCAACATCGCCCCCGTGCTCAAATCCTTCACAACAAACGAATAAGGAAAAAATTCCATGGATGTCAGATTATCTTAACAAAATTTAGACACGGATATAAGGTTACGTTTAATAGCGGGGGCACATAGAGTATTGGAAAGGTGAAATTTTTTTGTGAAGTATTTAACTGAACATTACCAGTGTGAGTTACAGGGATTTTGTTATCATTATCCATGGTGATTTGCTTAGTTCCAGTGTAGTCATCCGAATGTTGAAGATGTTGAGAGTCCATAGTCACATGATGGGATGCTCTTGAATCGACAATCCAAGGCATTGAAGCATAGTGCGCCTTGGCTTCCAAGCGATTGTGAGAGCAGGAACGGCATACATTGGCAGTATGCCCAACCTTACCACATAACTGGCAAACTGGGCGATTTTGTTGAGAAGCAGTTGTACGCTAATTTGAGGTGGTGGGTGATGCATTCGGCTGCCTGGAATTGTGTGGACGCGAAGCGTGTCCGCGCTTATTGGTTCGAGGCGCAGAATTGGTTGGGGAGGAGGACTTTTGCGCCATTGTAGCAGTAATAGAGGGAGCTGATTGGTGAGGCTCCTTATGCTGAAGAAGAAGCTCTCTGTTGAGAAGCTTGTCATACAAATCTTTATACGAGATAGGTGTATCTCATGCCTGGATAGCAGCAGATATGGAATCATACTCACGTCCCAAGCCACTGAGTATTTTGACAGCAAGTTTGGCATCTGGAATGGGAGCGCCCACAGTTGCAAGTTCATATGCAATAGTTCGGATCTCTTGGAGATACACAGTCGTACTGCGAGAATTTTTGGTAATAGTGGCTAAGGAGTTTCGAAGACTGAAAACTCGGGTGTGTGATTTGTTGGCATAAAAGTGGTGCAATGTGTCCCAGGCTTGCTTGGAGCTGGAGGTTTTTGAGATAGCAGACTTGATCGTTTGATCAACCGATGCCATCAAGGCATTGCGAAGTAACTGATCTTGCCGAAACCAAAATTTATATTTGGGATTGGGTACCTCAGAAGTATTCTCAAGGAATTTTGGTGGCACTGTCATGGTCCCATCAAGATAATCGTAAAGGTTGTGACCTAACATGAGAGACTCAACTTGAGCCTTCCAGATAACAAAATTACTTGGACCAGTAAGTTTGATGGGTAGTTGGGAGCCTGGATTAAATTGAACCAAGTGATTGGTGTTATCAACAACAACAATGGAGTCGCTTGGATTCACCATGATAGAGGAACCGAAAAAAAAGAAGAATGAAAAAAAGTGATGAACGAAGTGAACTGGCTATTGATACTCGTTGGAGTTTGGAGCAGCTCTGACACCATAAAAATTCAGGATCAATTGATCTCTGGCACCATAAAAATTCAGGATCAATTGATTTTCATATTTACAATGTACGGAAAGCAACTTAAATACACGTCAAGACCAACAATAACTCCTATATTATAGGAGGATTATTCCTAGTGGACTCTTAATTATTCCTAGTGGACTCTTAATAATAACTGCAATGCAAATCCTATGATTAGTGGATAACTATAACTATGCACTATAACTAACTATGCACAGTTACAGGAATTAAGTTATGCCTTAATATCAATCTCGGATGGAGCCAAAATTCACTATTTTTTGGCTTTGATCAACCGATGCCATCAAGGCATTGCGAAGTAACTGATCTTGCCGAAACCAAAATTTATATTTGGGATTGGGT
>JAOTQR010000011.1:13905990-13923794 GCA_025774065.1 Solanum ossicruentum | reverse complement strand
TGCTTATAGCTGCTCGCAATAAGTCCCAAATTGACAGTTTGAAATCTCAACTCAGTAAGGAGTTTGAGATGAAAGATTTTGGTGCAGCATAGAAGATTCTTGGCATGGAGATACAGAGGGATCGACAAGTTGGGAAGTTATTTCTGTCTCAGAAAAATTATATTTATAAAATTCTTTGCAGATTCAATATGGACTTGTTCAAGTCCGTCTCTACACTTTTTGCCGCTCATTTCAATTTATCATCTGATCATTGTCCAAAGACGGAGGAAGAAAAAGAACGTATGTCAAATGTTCCTTATTCTAGTGTTGTTGGCAGTCTTGTGTATGCAATGGTTTGCACTAGATCAGATCTTGCATATACAGTTAGTATGGTAAGTCGTTGTATGTACAATCCTGGAAAGGTTCATTGGGATGCTGTTAAATGGATCTTTCGATATTTGAAAGGTTCTTCTGATCTTGGCTTGGTGTTCGATAGAAGTAAGGCAAAGTCACATGACGTTGTTGGACTCGTTGATTCTGATTATGATGTTGATCTCGATAAACGAAAGTTTCTCTCTGGTTACATCTTCAACCTATGTTCCAATGCTATCAGTTGGAAATCATCGCTGCAATCTATTGCGGTTTTGTCTACTATAGAGGCAGAGTACATTGCAGCCACAGAAGGTGTAAAAGAGGCTACTTGGTTACGTGGTCTTATTATTGAGCTTGGTGTCACGCAGGATACAACTGCTGTATTTTCAGATAGTCAAAGTGCTATTCATCTTACTAAGAAAATGATTCCTACCACTCCAAGACAAAGCACATCAGTATTAAATGCCATTATATCATAGATACTATTGTTGCTGGAGAGATTACTGTAAAGAAAGTTCACACATCTGAAAATCCAGCGGATATGTTAACCAAGTCATTATCTGTTGCTAAGTTTGAGCATTGCTCAAACTTAGTTGGTGTTCTCAGCATCTAATAGCTCTTCAGAGCTTTATACGACAACGAGCATTTTGTCAAACTTGGTCCAAGGTGGAGATTGTTGAAAACTGGCCCAAAGTTTGGCCATTCAAACTTATTCAAACTTGACAACTTTGCAAGTTGTTTTTCAAGTTTGGCCATTCAAACTTGGCAACTTTGCAAAATTTCTCTATAAAAGGAGCATTTGCTCCTCAAGTTTAGAATGACACAAAGTAAGAGAGATTTAGAGTTAAAGAAAGAGCTTAAAAAATTCTGTGAGATACACATTTGTGTATTTTGTGAGTGTTGTAATACTCCTTTAATTTTTATCACTCCACTTTTTTTATATCACTGAGTGATACACAAAAATTATATCACTGAGGTTTTGTCGTACACTTTCTCCATTATAGTGATATTTTGCTCGTCATCGTCCGTGGATGTAGCCTATTTTTGGGTGAATCAAGTTAAATCTGTGTCTCCATTTATTACTTTGCCTGATTTATTTATACTTTTCAATATCAAATCCCGATCCTTATCACGCTTCCGCTATCGCCTGATATTCCCTAACATCAAGCTATTTGGCTGAGGAATGTTATTGAAGAACTTCATTTCAAGAAGGAAAGACCAACACCAATTTATTCTGACAATACTTCAATGATTAATATTTCAAAGAATCCAGTTGAATATGGTTGAAGTAAGCATATAGATATGAAGTATCATTTTTTGTGTGATCTGACTAAGGATGCAAGGATCAGCCTTTTTTGTTGCAAAAGTGAAGAGCAGGTTGCAGACATGTTCACAAAGCCTCTAAAATCATTGTCATTCCTCAAGCTATGTGATCAACTTGGTGTTTGCAAATTAAACTGAAAGATATTTCCGTTTAAGGGTGGCTTAGCTATATGACTAGATTTCTGGTCTAGTGGTTAGTTGTTGAGTTTGTTTAGGAGTCAATAAGTTGTTTCCTAGTCTTTAGGTGCAATCAGTTTTTAGATTCAGATTTCTTAGAAGAGTAAACGTGTTATTTTAGTTACAAAGTTTTCTATTTAAGGACTCTTGTAACAACGTATTTCATATATCAAAACACAGAGCACAGAGCACTTCGCTTGCTTGCTTCCATTTTTTTGTTGCGTTACTTCTGGCATTTTTCAGTTAGATTATAGTAAAGCATGGGGAATTGCATGAAGAAGTTTATATGCATGTACTACAAGTAGGGATGGCAATTGGGCGGGTTGGGTCAAATTTGAATGAGTTATAATGAGTCAAGATACTAAAAGGGTCAAGACCCGACCCAACCCAACCCAAATTTACTTGGGTCAAAATAGGTTGGGTCGAAACGGGTTGAGTAATGGATTATAGAGCGGGTCAAGACCCAACCCGACCCAATTTATAAAGGTTTTACTTATTTATTTGTTCTTTTCAATATTTTAGTACTTAATTAAATTATATTTTTATTTATTGTGGTTATATAAAACATATCAAATTGAAAAAAAAAAGTATTTTAAAATTTTTTTAATAAGATCTCTCTCGAATTAATTCAGGTTGCATATCAACCCAATTTTATAATTGGGCGAATTATTAACCCGTCCAAACTTCAACGGATTGGACAGGTTGGGCTTAATGTGTGCCACCCCTAACCACAAGGGTTGGACACTGGATCTTCTAAACTTGTATGCAAGCCGAATAGATTTTTGTGTGTACTCAAACAAGTCAGTAGACAAATGCAAGATTGACTGATCCTCTCAATTTTAGAGAGTACACACACTTCATGAATAATTATTCTTTTTTCATATAGAATCAAGATTTTCTTTATTGTCTTTGTAGGCGCAGTTTATGTGGATGATGTGTTGCTCACTGATACTGATTATGTTGAAATCAATAATTTGAAGCTCTTCCTACATGAAACTTTCAAGATAAAGATTTTTGAAGGCTACACTATTTTCTTAGTTTGGATGTTACTGTATAAGTAGGATGAATCCTTAGTTTGACATTGTTTATGGAGTTCAACACTTAAGTTGATTCATGCATGCATTTCAGAGCCTCATCAACATGCAACCTTCCATATGTTGGGCACCTAAAGCAACAGCCCATATTAAGAAATTTTATGTTCAATTCAAATGACTATACAGTAAGATCTTTTTATGATTGAGATTGGTCCTCGAGTCCCAATTCCAGAAAAATTATTACTAATTATGTTGTTTTACTTGGTGATAATTTTGTGAGTTGGAAATTCAAAAAACAAAAACTTCTCTTTTTAATCTTTAGATGTATCAAACACATCGAAATAGATTATCACTTTATTAGAAGCAAGCTTCAAAAGGGACTCATTACTCTACACCATGTTGGTGTTGGGACTGACGCGCACCCACACCCCAACCCCGCATTAGTATGATATTGTCCGTTTTGGGCTAAGCCCTCACGGATTTGTTTTTAGGCATGTCCCAAAAGGCCTCATACCAATGAGATTGGTTCAACCTTATAAGTTGGTCATTTGCTAGTTGAGGCCCACGCAGAGGAGCGAGCAATAGAATTTAGGAGGAATAAATAAAGCAAAATAGACATCAGAAAATTTAACGTGGTTCACCCAAAACTTTTGGGTTACGTCCACAAACCAACACTTCTACTATATTTCCTTCTACTATTACAAATAGTAGGTACAAGTGTACAATTTTATCTACTATTACAAATAGTAGTCACTTCAGAGAAAGAAAAATATTTGCTAAGCACACACTTTAATTTTTTCTCACAAACTATTTTATTTTATAGTCTATGGTATATCTCAAAGAATAAATGAATACACAGTATTTATTTATATTTCATGTGGCTCTCTCTTTTTCTCTTTGAATCTTTCTCATCTTGTGGTGTGTAAAAATGAAGGAGCTAGCTCCTTATTTATAGAAAATTTTACTATGGTTGATAGCAAACAAATTGACTGCAAATTGAAAATAATTTGCAGTAACTTGTTCTCAACTTGAAGAAAAATTGTCATTATTGACTTTCAAAACGTATGGCGTCCAAGAGTTGGCACTATTATCAATTGGTTGACATTTTCACTGAAATCCTTCCTCGAGTTAAACATTCTACTATATGTCCAAGTTGGCAGTAATTGCATCACCTCCACCTTGGGGGACGGGCGGAGGAGGGCTATCCCTAAAATAGATTATATCTATCTAGTGCAATATTCTATAAAAATATCGAATATTAAATAAAAAATAAAAATAAATAAATATATTAAATTAGCAATTAAAAAAAAAGTATTACTTTTAATTAGTTTTATTTATATCTATTTTAATTTTATATGCCTTTTCAAAAACATCGATGGATATATTTGGTTTGAGCCCACTGTGAATTTTCTTTTACCAATGAACAAGTAGACGCGGTTTCTCTTCCACCAAGGAAATTGCCAGGAAGTCAGTATCCCAAAAAAGTGGAATACCAATTTTTTAAATTTATTTACTTAAATTAAAGTGGACATCACAAATTGATAATTCAACTCTACATTATTTTAAGTAGTTTGTATTTTGGAAATACTTCACTATGATATAAATATTGAACTTCAAGTCAAAGGCTCGGTCTCTTTTTAAAAAAAAAAATGGATTGGGGAAGGGGAAATAGAGAGGAAATTACAATATGGGAAATCAAACTCCCATCTATAATTAATTGAACTACTAAAATTTCTGATCAAATACTCCGTTCATTTATTTATTTTACTCTTTTTTTAGTTTATCTGGATGTGTTTTTTTTTTTTTTGGACGAAAGGTCTAGCAAAGATAATTTCTTTATCTTCACAATATTTATAAGGTTAGTTTACCATACATGTTCTGCACGTATATGTCGTGTCAATTTAAAAATTATATATAAATAATATTTTTATTAAAATAAATACAATATTCACATTAACAAAATTAAATAAATATTATTAATTTGATCCAATAATTTAATCCATTATCCAATAGTTTACTTTTAAAAGTAAGCTCCTTTATGATTATATTTCTTTTATGAGTATAATTGTTGAGCTTTAATACGTGAAATATCAAGATAGTTTTTCCAAAGTCTAATTCCACTTTCAAATAAAATAATACTTATTGCTTGCAAAGATCTCTTTTCAAGTCATATACAAGAACTTTCACAGTTTTCTTTTTATCAATTTCTACTCGAAATATTTACTTTTGCAACTTCAATACAAATATTATCTTGTTTTAAAAGGTAAGCTCTTTTAGGATTTCTATTAATGGAAAATGTCCAAATTTTCTCACATGCAATTCGAAACTTCTCAATTTTGGAATATCACACTTACTGTAAATTAAGTACTAAATTTGATTAGACATTGCCTAGCTTGTTTTGGCGAACAATGAATAGACTTTATGTGTCTAAGAAGTGTTTGAATTAGTTTTTTAAGTAGCTTATAAGTTAAAAGTTGAAAGTCATAAGTGAACTCAGAACTAGGGGGGGAGCCACCCTTCCCCAAGGGGTGTCAAGCGATACCCCTTCGTCGGAAAATTACATTCTATATATAGGTCAAAATTTGATTTAATAACTATTAATACAAGTAATGACACCTCTTGATATAAGCTAACTGTTTAATGTAGTGGTTAAGGGGTTACAAAAATTACTTGAATTCATGTATTCTATCCGTAGTAGCAACATATATATTTTTATTTGACACCCCTTATTAAAAAATTTGGCTCCGCCACTGCTCACAACTTTTGACTTTTTTTTTTTTTGGTAACTGTAATTTTATTGTCAGATATATCAATATGTACACCTTGGGAACTCAGGAAATGGACATATCTCAGTTTCTGAGCACAGTTTTCATTACTCTCTTTGGCTCTTTCTATTATACTATGAATAATAGTTTAAACTATTCATTGTATCAGCCAATCTAGGGACTACACTATCTATATTATCTGTCTTACTATTTGTCCTGCATTCCTACTTTTGTGTTGAGAGATTCTGTAATTCCTTTCCTGTCATACTAAGTAAACTGCAACTGCTAATGTAACTCTATAGATGTCTGCTGCAACAACCTTCTTTCTAGCATTTCGCACAACCCATATTACCTCTTCATTCCGGCCTTGACTATGTTAATGGACAACCTGTCCAGTAGTTGTTGTCATATCAGCTTGGTCGTGTTGCATACAAAGGTGTTGATGTGATTCAACTTCATTATTGCAAAGTGGACATAATATCTCTGTAGTGATGCCCTACTTCTCTAATTTGTCTCTTGTATAGAGCCTTTTATGTAGGGCCAGATACAAGATAAATAGCCATCTAGGACTTCCAGGATTATTGCATATTAACCTTCTTCAAGGCACATTAATATATTGCCCTCTGAGTAGCTTATATATTCCTTTGATGGAGAAGCTGGTTGTTTTCATGATTTCTCCTTTTGTAAGACTGTTTTATCTATCCAGTGACCTGCTTGAAATATCTTTCTTACAGTCCAGGAGGCCTGTTTAGCTTGAACTTCCTATGATTTTTCCCCTTCAAGTAGTAAGCATGCACTCGCTCTATCCACAACTTGTCTTTCTTCTATGATAGGTTCCATCGATGCTTTACAATAGTTGCTTTCTTCCAGCTATGAGCTTCAGACACATTTAAACCTACTGCCACCTTTGGACTACATATTGTATTCCAGGCAACAGGTCTTGCCCTTTATGCTAATGCTCTCTTGTCCACAGCGGTCTCTTACAAATTGTTTCCATCTAATGCAGTACATTTTTAAGATTTAGGCAAATATGTGATCAAAATGCTTGGATTGATGTCCATACACTTTGAACCAATTGGAGCCTCCCTGCATAAGATAAGTATTTCAGTGTCATGATTTGATCCTTTCCACCATCTATCAGGCAATGTTTGGCATTGGTGTATTGACAGCCTGTTAGAACTTAGTGGAACTCCCAGATATTTAAATGGTAGGGAGCCTTTTGTGAAGCCTGTTTGTTGAAGTATTTGCTGCTGAATTCAGTTACTCCACCAAAATATACACTCTTTTTGCTTGGTTAGCTATAAGCCCTGATACTCTAGAGAACTCCTGAAAACAGGCATATAGTAATGTTGTTGATGTTAAGTCACCTATACTAAATAGCACAAGGTCATCATCAAAGCTCAATTGTATAATATGTTGTTTTTGGCACTTTGAATAAAACTTGAAGCCTCCCTGATCTCAATGTTTTCAATGACCTGGTAAGAAACTCCACTAATAGAACAAATAGATAAGTGACAGGGGATCTCACTATCTGGCCCCTCTCTTTGCTTTAGAGGAGCACTAAATAAGTTATTCACCATTATAGTATAGGAGATTGTTGTCATTAATTGCATGATCCATGTTGTAAACTTTGCAGAGGTAGTTACAAACCTTTCAATACCACTTCAACAAAGTGTCATTCCAGTGAGTCATATGCCTTTTGTATGTCAATCTTAAACAGGCATCTAGGTTATATCCCTCTCCTGCCATATCACTTGATTAGTTCATGGATTAGTATCACATTATCAGTAAACATTCCGCCTGGAACAAAAGCAGCTTAACTAAGATCTATAAAGTAATTTTGTATATGGTAGTAAAATAGAAAATAAGTCTATATTCCTTGATTGAGTTAGGATGTTTCATCTTTAGGATTAAGGTGACTGTAGTTCTATTAATGGTGCTTGTACACCATATTATACTGGTAGAACTGAAGCACTGCAGCAGCCACCTCATCTCTAATTATATGCCCTATTTTTTATTTTTATTTTTTGAAGAAGTATGTATTAAAACCATCCCCACTTGGTGCTTTATTATTATCTATACCTTTGAGGGCTGCTAACACATCATTTTTTGTGAAGTCCTTAATTAGTGACAGTTGTTGAGCTCTTATGAGGACTGGACCTTTCTTTAGTAGTCTCTGTTGTACTGCTGGTATGCTGGGGCTAGCCTGACCAAGGAGTTTATGATGAAATCCCACACCTTCATCAATGATTTCTTTTGATTCTTTTAGCACAATCTAATCGTCCCTTGTAAGCATAGTAATTTGGTTATGAGCTTTCTTGTTTTTCATACTCGCAAAGAAATATTTGGTATTTTCATCTCCCAGTTTAAGCCTGTACACTCTAGATTTCTGTTTATATATCCCCTCCTCAATTTGGCTCCATTTCGTCAGTTTTTTCCATACTTCTCTTTCAACCTCTATCATATTCTGAGGCACAGGAAGTGTTCTCATTAGGACCATGGACCTGTCATTGGCACCATTTAGTCAGATGATTTAAAGGCTTCATAGACTAGAATGTCGAGTTGTGATTGGATTATATTTTTGTCTAATTTCTTTCATACTAGCCTTACTCAGTTGATTGATAGATTGTTTGGCCTTTGACCTTTGATTATCGATTGTTATTGCTTTTCATTAAGTATTTCTTGAAATCATGATGTCTTGCGCTACTAGATTGTGATTGAATGAATGTGATGAGGTCAACTAGTTTGGTTGGGGACTAGCAATAGTCTCTGAGTGTCGGCCACGCCAAGGGTACCCTCTTGAGGCATGACAAGTAGGATGAAGACCACTCTTTCGTTGAGGTTTGATTGTCTAAGGATCACCCACTAGTAGAGTTTTCATCCTTTATGTAGCTTCGTGGATCCATTTAGGCATGATAGAGTCTATTTTGACAAGTACTCTTACCCTATTTTTGGTGTAGGGGCAACATCAAAACTTTATATTATACCTCACAAGTTTATATCGGTTAATAGTAACTCCCACACATATTCATGATCTCTCACAAGGTTCAAGGTGTCTATCATTATTCTTTATTTAAAATTTTTTTCTAAAGAGGCGTAAATGTTCTTTCACAAGGCATAAGGTAATTATTATTATGATCGCATAATGTTTTCATAGAGTCTATGGTTCTCCTATGATATATGAATTTTACTACTTCATGAAGTATATATATGTGTGTGTTTGTGTTTCCTGCTTACAAGTTTTTAGGTTTCTTTCTACTTTGACTTATGATCATCCATTCGTTGCACAAGCTCTCCCTAAAGTAGTATTATAATTTTTCAATCACATTGGTCTTGCTCATGATCTATTATTATGATTAAGCGATTTTCTTATTATGCTTCATATATCGGTCACTGATTTTTTGTCATGCATTGCATACTACACACTTAATACATTTTAAGTATTAATGCATACTCTATGCCTACATCATCTAATAATATAGGGACAAGTGATGCTCCTCCTTCTTGCACTCGTGGTTGATTTTGAGTTGCTATTGAAGACCTATTGGTGAGTCCTCATGCTTAGTGGACTAACCTATATTCTTTTAATTTGTTATGTTTTCAGACTTTGAGACTCTTATTTTTATTTTATTTGAGGGTGGGTTATGGATATGTGTTAGCCCCTGCCTAGTCTATGTTTAGAGGTGTTGTTGGACACATGTATGGATGTAGGATACTACTCTATTACTTTTGCTAGTGGTTTTGTTAAATCCCTTAGTCCCATTTTCCTTAGTTTTCGCTCATTAATTATGTTCATTACCTATGAAATGCTTGAATGATGGTTCCTTGGGATTTCGTTCGTCGTGTTATGCCTAGAGCCTACTCTGGATCATGACATACTCAATCAAATACTCAAAACCATGTCATCTAGTCTCATTGGACTCTCTTCAAACTCCATCTTTTCTCAATTCATTATGTTCTTTATTTAAATTCAAATGCATTTAACATTACTCCATTTCATTAAAGCTCTTTTCTCAAAATGTCATTTATGCTCATGACCTCATGCTCTTTTAGACTCGATAAGATATGTTTAAGGTCAATATAATTCATACTATACTCATTGCATGAAGATTATCAATATTAACTCAAACATAATGCATAATAAAAGTCATGATCATCAGGCCAATTAGGGTTTACATGAATGTAACCATGAACAATAATTTAAGAATTAAAAATGTAAAAGTAATAATAATCTCAATACATAATACATAATTATGTATTATATAGGACTCAAATGAACGAAGAATTAACTCATTCCAGATTTAAAGAAACTAGGGTTAAAACTCAACTTAGATTCAATGAATGAATTAACTAATCTGAAAATTAAAGAAAGTAGGGCTAAACTTCAACTTGGACTCTTTAACAAAGAAATGTAGATGTAAGGCGTGGGGACGAACTTAATCCAATGCTATGAATATGCTTACATACCTAGAAGATCGAAGTTCTACTTAAAACATAAAGATCTTGGTTGGAATGCTTGAATCCTAGCCTTTTTTCCTATCCAATCTTGCTCTAAAATAATCTAAGTGTAAATGGGAGAAAAGAAATGCAATGTATCAATAAAAGGTTTATTTTAGTCCCAAAACATCAAATTTTTAATTAAGAAAGGAGAAAAAAGATAAAAATACCCATCACTAAAAACTATCATGGGTTGTCTATGGGTTCATCTATGGAGCATAAAAAATTTTAAAATCCATAAAAAGCCATTTTGTGGAAACTGAAATATTAGAGTCTGGGTCTATGATCAACCTTTTATGGATCATAGATTCTTCTACGATTCGTAGAAAAAAATCCTAAGATTTGATTTTCAAGACTTAGAAATCACAAAATCTATCTACGAGTCGTGGGTCAAATTACGGGTCATAGACTCAACTCGTGTCTTAGCTTGGGGTGCAAGACTTTTGGGATTGACGGAAAGCATCTGCAAACCATAGAAATTTCTATGGTTTATCTTGTTCAATCGTGGAAAAAGAACTGAGACTAGGATCTCAGGATTTGAGAACCACGAAACCTTTATATGGGTCATGACCCAACACATAGAAATGACTGAGATTTATCCACACAATTCTATCTACAATACGTGGATGACTCTACGAGTCGCAGATGACATTCATAAAAACCAATTTTTTTATAAAAACAAGATTTCTTCTTGAATTTTCTTGTTTTTTTCTAAGTAAGGATATTTTGAGTATATTTATATTATGACAGTGTACCAACCCTCCGACGCCAACAATGGAGGATGCTTCTCTCCATTTCCCCTCTCTCTCCCTCCATTTTTTCCAAGTTCCTATCTTAGTAGCTGACATATAGCATAATTTAGATTTGATGTCTAAGATTTAACTAACTATTTCTTGTCTCCCTATTTAATGACATAATATAAGTCAATTAAATCTTATCCATCAAATCTAATTTATGTCATATATCAATCATCAAGATAGAAACTTAAAAAATAAAGAAAAACGAAATGGAGAGGAATCTTGTCCGCCAACAATGGCATTAGCTATAGCCTAGAACAATGGCATAAGTTTACAACCTATCTATGAGTCTGGGTCAAGTATGGATCATAGACTCAGCTCGTGGAAGGGTCGCTAAGACAACTTGTATCGTAGGAATTTTGGGACTATTGTAAAATATCTATGAATCGTAAAAACTTCTATTGTTTGTCCTATTCAATTGTGAAAGAAGTACTGAGACCAGGATCTCAGAATTTGAGAATCACGAAACCTTTCTATGATGAGTTGTAGATCCAATTCGTAAAAATGAGTGAGATTTGTCACTATAGGACCTCGATTCTATAAAATCCTATCTACGATTCGTGGATGACTCTACGAGTTTTAATTGAGATCCAATTCGTAAAAATGAGTGAGATTTGTCACTATAGGACCTCGATTCTATAAAATCCTATCTACGATTCGTGGATGACTCTACGAGTTTTAATTGACATTCGTAGAAACTAATTTTTTATAGAATTAAATTTTCTTCCAAAATCTTTTGGGGTTTTTAAGTTAGAATATTTTGAGGATGTTAATATTATCGTAGTGTGTCAACCTTCTCATGCCAATAATTAGCTATAGCCTATAACAATGACACAATTGATCATTCTTGAGGCCAATAAAACCATACATTCATTGCCTTTTGAAAAGAGAGACGAAGCTGATAGAGTGAGAGGAAGAATGGAGAAGATTGGGGCTAATTTCTTGTGTATTCAACCGTTTCCAAATGTACAAGTATATGTATATATGTACACCTCTAATTTCTTACTGTGTAGCCTACTACATGGTATTAATACCCAATAACTAATTAACTACTTCACTAACTAACAAACTAACTTCAATTAATACACCAACAACCAATCTTAACTAATAATCAACTAGTCTAAATACTCCCCCTTAAGCTGGATATATTGAAGAGGTTCAACAATCCAACTTGCCTTGTAATAGATCATGTTGTGTTCTTTCTAGCGCTTTGGTAAGTAGGTCAACTTACTGATCTTTAGTGTGAATATAGATGATCTTGATAAGCCCCTTTTGAATCTTCTCTCGAATGAAATGGCAATCGATCTCTATGTGTTTAGTACGCTCGTGAAATACCAGATTAGTAGCAATCTGTAGTGCTGATTTGTTGTCACAGTGTATCAGTGTTGGCTCTCTCAAGCTTACCCCTAATTCTTTGAACAAGTTTGTGGCCCAAACAATCTCAGCTGTCAATGTAGACAAGCTCCTATATTCTGCTTCTGTGGAGCTCCTAGAAACTGTAGGCTGCTTCTTAGATTTCCAGGAGATAAGAGAATCACCAAACTTTAGAATAAAACTAGTGACTGATCTTCTTGTGCTTGGGCATGCAATCCAATCTGCATCACAATACCCATTCAGTTGTGGCTGCTGATTAGAACCCATGAGAAGCCCCTTTCCAGGTTCCAATTTGATGTACCTATCACTCTCAATGTAGCTTTCCAATGTGATACCTTAGGTTGCTGTATGAATTGACTTAACAATTGAACTGCAAAAACTATGTCTGGTCTTTTAATGGTGAGATAGAGCAGCTTCCCAACTAGTCTTTGGCTCAGTCAGAGAATGCCAGTAGGGCTGAAGAATTTGTATGCGGGAAATCAACTAGAAATCATCCTCCTCCTATCTGGATGAAAGATTATGTGACTCCAACTAGAGCTCTTGTCTGAAAGGAAAAACATCTTCTTTGAAAATGACATCTCTGCTTGTTATGAGCTTCCTTTGAGACAAACCATATAGGAGATATCCCTTCTGAGTTGGTGAGTACCCCAGCAGCACACAAGCTTCACTTCTAGGTGAGAACTTATCCTGTTTCACTACCTTGGCTGCATAGCATAGGCAGCCTATAGTTCTTAAGTGATCAATACTTGTCTTGTGTCCATGAAACTGCTCATATGGAGATTTTCCTTGAAAAACTAGAGTACGAAGTCTATTTATCAAATAAACAGCAGTCAGTACACATTTTCCCTAAAATCTGATAGGAATATTACCCTAAAATCTGATTGCTCTAGCCACTTCAAGTATATGCCTATGTTTTCTCTCAACCACTCCATTTTGCTGTGGAGTGTATGGACAGCTGCTTTCATGAATGATACCAAAGGATTTCAACATATCACAACATTTATTATTGATAAATTCAGTGCCATTGTCATTCTTTATCTTCTTGACATCCCTACTGAATTGAGTTCTTACTAATGCCAGAAATGACTTCAACATAGGAAATGTATCACTTTTCAATTTCAACAGATATAGCCAACACATTCTTGAGTAATCATCAACTATGGTTAGAAAAAATCTGAAACCATTATGAGTAGCAAATCTATAAGGTCCCCATACATCCACATGAATCAGATCAAAAACGGCTTGTGTTCTAAATACACTCAAATGAAAAGACAGTCTAGTTTGCTTAGCAAATGGACAGACATGACATTTGTTACAACATTCATCATGTCCACTGAGATCTGTGTCTGTGAATAAATGTTGCAACACCTTTGCAGAAGGATGGCTTAATCTCTTGTGCTACAGCAGCTTGTCTGTACTAGAATGTTGTGTTATCAGCATCTTTTGAGTCCCCTTGCTCTCCTCAGATTGTAGTCCAGCTGGTAGGTAGTATAGTCCACCAATCTCTCTACCAATCCCCTTCACCTTTCCATTGGAGAGGTCCTAAAGCACAAAAAACTCAAGGAAAAATTAACTGAGCAATTTAATTGTCTTGTCAATTTAGACACTAAAAGTAGATTATGCTTGAATACAGGTACCACCAATACATCTCTCAAGACATCTCCATTGGTTGTACTAAAACAGCCCGTGTGTGACACCTGTGCAGTCTCACCATTGGGTAAATATACCTTGCTATTCGTACAGCTAGATGTATGACAAAGCTTATTCAGCTTATATGTCATATGACATGTAGCACCTGAGTCAACTATCCAATGTTCCCCTCCTTTCTCAGCCTTAGTCTGTGTGTTATCACTACTTACGGACAAAGCAGTGGATATGGTGATCATACCTGTCATGTTTGCCATGTTGTTTAGTCCCTTGCCTGAGCTTGAACCTGCTTCTTCCCTCTCTAACATGTGTAAAATTCTACTATACTGACTTGGGGTAAAAGTACGTTGTGTGCCAGTTTCAATGTCCTTGCCTTTTATCACAAGAGCAATATCAACAACTAACTCCACCTCATCTCTGGAAGCAACCACATGATTCACTGCATCATGATTCCTCTGCAGTTTGTTGGTCTGCATTGATCCTGGCCCTGTCTTCTTCTTAAACTTACAATCATTGGGATAGCTAACAAGTTTATAACAAACATCCCTAGTGTGTCCATGCATCTTACAGTTATCACAAACTACATTCCAATTCCTCCTATGTTTGTGATTGTTGTTGAATTGACCTTGACTTATCCCATTGCCTCCTCCTGCATAACAGGTTCCATTTCCAGCATACAAAGCTATAGATTCATTCACCTCACCACTTACTTTAGATCCAGCAATCACACGTTGGCTCTCATCAGCAATTATCATTGCATAAGCTCTACTTATGTTGAGCAAGGGGTTCATCATGAGAATTTGGCTACGAGCATGGCCATACACTTCATTTAACCCTATCAGAAATGCAAACAGACACAGATATTCGACATGATCAACATATGTCCTAGATTTGTCATAGTTACAGGCAGGAAGAGGGACTAATGCATCAAACTTATCCCATAAAAGTCTCATCTTAGTAAAGTATGTCGAAACTGTCATATTACCTTGATGCAATGTGCAAATCTCTCAATGTTAGATGATAGCTCCTGGATCCATCAACTTTATCAAATCGCTCACTTAGATCAGCCCAAACTATTGATGCATCTGAAGCGTATACAATCCCATTCAACAACTCCTTGGACACTGTATTCATAATCCAAGCCAATACAAATGCATTACACTTCTCCCATTGTTCCTCCAACTCAGATTTATAATGAGACTTCTTGCACGTAGCAAGAACGAACCCTAATTTGTTTTTCGCACGCAATGTGATCATCATCGACCTACTCCACAATAAGTAATTTTCAGCTCCTATGAGCTGAACAAAGATCAGAACACTACCTGGAGTGTTTGGCGGATGAAGGTAGAGAGGGTGATTGTGATTCTTTGAGACTTGATCCAAAGTCTCAGTTGAAATTCGAGCTGCTACAGTCGCCGCCGTTGCTTCCTTCTTCTTCGAGCTTCGTCAATGGTTGTCTCAGTGACCTAGAATCACTGATGGAGGCTCATGGGGCTCGATGGCTCTGATACCATGAAGAGAGAGACGAAGTTGATAGAGTGAGAGGAAGAATGGAGAAGATTGGGGCTAATTTCTTGTGTATTCAACCGTTTTCAAATGTACAAGTATATGTATATATGTACACCTCTGATTTCTTACTGTGTAGCCTACTACATTGTATTAACATCTAATAACTAATTAACTACTTCACTAACTAACAAACTATCTTCAATTAATACACCAACAATCAATCTTAACTAATAATCAACTAGCCTCAGTACCTGTCCCGCCCAACTTTTCTCTACCATTCACCTTGCTCTTCTCTTGGACTAAAACGATCCTCCTATCAACTCATAAACACCGAATAGTGGTTTTTAGTTGAATATTTAGTAGGTATTTAATTATGATTGACATTATCTTTTCTAAAAGACCAACTTTTCTCTATCATTCACCTTGCTCTTCTTATCAACTGATAAACACCGATTTTTAGTTGAATATTTAGTAGATATTTGGATATGATTGACATTATCTTTTCTGATTTGAAAAATTTGTTCTCAAAACTAACTAAACAATCATTCTAATGTATATCAAATAATGTTTTGAATTTTGTTTAAAAGATGAAATTCATATTCAAAAGGACCTTAATTAGTTAGAGATTGTAGTTATTTATACTATCTTTTTAAAAAATAATATGTTTTTTTTTCCAGACAACATGTTTATAACATTGTTGATGTTGAAAGATAGATAGGACTATGGGAGAATGGGTAGGCATTTGGTGGCCACATAAAATGGAGCCATCAACATTAACGTCGGGCGGATTCAACGATGTGGGAATTCCTAGTTTGTCTGGTTGAAGTTTATTAACCCCCACATACCTACATATGTTATTCACCCTTCATTATTTATTTCATTAAACATTATTTATTTCATTAAAACTTTATGTCAAACCATTAGATAATGACATTGTTTTCTTTTTATTGTATATTATAATACGTGGATAGGATCGTTTAAAATTGAATTCTAATTAATAATTTAAATAAAAATTAATTTAATTAATAAATGAGTTCACGTAATTAAAGTTGAGTTGAGCGAGCAATAACGGTGATGCACAAGGAGATACCTTTTGTTTAACTCTTTTAAGAGCTAAAAGGAAGTATTTTCTAATGTAAGAATAATTTTTTTTTCCTCTTCTGCCAATAAGGAAGAAATGACATTTCATTTTCCTTCACTTAATTCCCTACATTTTTGAAATTCTCATATCCTACTTCACACCTTTATTATATTCAACAGGTAAAATGATAACCGAATCATTAATAAATTAATCATCTTGATATTTGGATAAATTCTATAACGATTTAGTATGTCTATAAATTGAAAATTGACAAATCAAATCAATAAACTTTAAAACCAAACTGACCTATACATACCCCTTAGTATAGAGCATCTTTTTACAACTTGAAATCAGTGGCGGAGCCACATAGTGATTAGGGGGTTCATCTGAATCCTCTTTGACGAAAAATTATGTTATTTATATATAGTAAATATATATATATATATAATAAATGTCAAATCCTCTTCAATTAGTTCATATGTCTACTACTTATAATTCTGAATCACTTTAAAAAAATTTTGACTCCGCACACAACTTAAAATATTATGACTGTCCTCTCTTTATTAGCCTTAATTTCTTGTCCACTCTAGGCAACCTGAGTTTCTTTTCCACTATATTATATTACATAACTGACAATTACAGATTCTTCGTAGTCTTGTTGTAGAAGAGAATTAACAAAAACAACAAACATGACTTAACGTTGATGACAAATGAGTAGAAGCAGAACTCAATGAAAATGGGAAATTGTTTATTTTATTTTTATTTTTGCAGTGGACAAAACTTTAAAATATTTTGACATCTTTGTTTCACCAAGAATATTTACTGAACAACTTTTCACATACTGTCTTGCCAAAATTTCTCATAATGTAAATTTCAAAGTGGTTAGTGGTACATTAGGGAAAACAAATTTTTTTTAGCACCACTAAAAATTAAGATTATACTGAAATGATAAATACTCTTACATTTTTGCGAGAGATTCAAATTTGGTCACCTTTTAACTTATAGGCAATACTTTATCATAAAGTGGAGCATTTTTTCAATATGAATTTAAATTAATCAAATTTTAACATGAAGATCAGAAATCATATAAAAAAAATTAAAAAAAGAAATTGTCACAATCCAAAATTTGGCGTAATGGCACTTGCTCAAAAACCCACCATAGCAAGCCAGCCTTAATTCAAGGGATAATAAATATAATGTGCGGAAGCATTTAACTAAAGTAAATAATTAAAACTGAGAAATTTCCATA
>JAOTQR010000011.1:13885960-13903971 GCA_025774065.1 Solanum ossicruentum | reverse complement strand
TATCTACAAATTATCCACACTACCTAAACATAAATGTTCAACAGAAAATAAAACATCCACAAGGAAAAAGAAGCACAGCAAGAAAACCTTGGGATCAAAATAGGGAAAGTTATGGACTTGAGATTACTCAGACTTCACCCTAATCCATAACTTCCCACACCCTACCGAAAGAAAATACTTTATCCTCAAAGTACACACATCAAGAAAGAAACAAGGAGCATAGCTTGGGTTGCCTCCCAGGAAGCGCCTGATTTAGTGTCGCGCCATGACTTTGTCCCCTTGGTTACGTAGACTTCACCAATCTCTCAAACATTTCTCCTCCACAATTTTGCTTTTTCTTCCACCTTGAACTTATGAATTGGACCCCTAATTTCTTTTCTAACTTTCTATCATGCTCAAAGGGTGGTGGTATAAAAATGAAGGGAACAAGTACTAGATATTACCGGATATTTGGAGTAGAGGGTCCCAATCTAAGCTTCTTGTGGACCGCAAGGGGCTTCAGATTTATGCTAGCACCTAGATCACACACTGCCCTTGCGAATTCGACATCTCTAATTTTGCAGGGTATGGTGGCCATCTTCTCCACTGACGCAATGATAAGGGTGTTGATGGATAGTTGTTTTAAGATGGAGAGAGAGTGCTTGACCTTGCTTTCCCCCTTTATCTTCTTGAGTCTTTGAGGGAAATGAGGAGGAGGCCTTGGGACGGGCTTGTACTGCTTTGTCTCTTCAACTGATTCATTTACCATATCCTTGCCACACTTATCTCCTTCATCCACATCCTTATCTATAACTATTTCCTCATGAATATCTTTTACAACAACCAGCACAAGAGGGTCAATAGTACCCTTATCACACCCGCTAGTAACCTTCATGCATTGCCCTTCATCCTCATAACTTTCACTGTATCACTAGGCAATGTACCACTTTGATGCTTCTTAAGTAGAGTTGATACCTGACCAAAATGTTGTTGAAGTTGTTTAATAGCCACAGCATGAAACTCTATTTTTTGATTAATGTTTGTAATTTCTAATCTCATTCCACGTAGAATCTTATTTCGTGCCTCAACATTCTTCAACATGCGATCAAACATCTCCTCAATTATGGAGTTGCTTGTGCCTGTATCGTTGATGGTGTGGTGGCACATAAGGATCATTTTTTAAACCATCTTTACTACTCCACTCGATGTCTGGACGTATGTTTTTCTTAAATAACCACCCTGGCTATCTCTGTAAGCATATTCTCTTCCATAGTTCCAATTTTGGTTTCCTTGATCTTGGCGCCAATAGTCTTGATTGGACCATTGGATGTTGGGCTGAAAACCCCGAATCTGATCAGCTGAAAACCAAGTGTTCTACTCATAATATAGCTCCTCGTACATGGGTGTACGTGAAGGCTAATCTTATGATCAGGGGCACTTCACAGATCTTCTTGTTGTTTTTTTTAAATGCCCTGGAAAGAAACAAAACTAAATAAACAAAAGTAATATACAAGAGAATCTAGTAATCGACACTTGAACTAACTACTAGTGAAATCAAGTAAAGCACCTAATCGTATTCCACAACAACGGCGCAATGATTTGTGATGAAGTTCACTCTCCAATAAGAAAGTGGTCGATGTCAGCAATTAACCAAACCAGAGATTAAGATCGAATCCACAGGGAATGCTGGGCTTGACTATGGAGATCCACTATCAATCATTTCAAGCATCGATTGCTAAAATCTCTAAATAAGGGGGGTTCTAATTTAAGAACAAAAAAAATAAACATTATACTAACTATACGGGAAGACACTCAAATTTGGGGAAAATATTGGAATTGTTTTCTCCATGATTCGTTGACTCAATTAACCCAGACAACACAAATCTAATTGAGAATTCGTATTTAGGATGGTAATTTAGGTTTTTCTAGCCCTATTGTGAAGGTGAAAGTCAAATTTTACAATGGCGCGTGGTCGATAACCATGGTGTGCCAACCAACCGTTACCCATTGTCCCAGTCAACCTCCCCTTGGTTAGGTTTGGTTGAGTAGATGAGAACACATCAATTGAATCCTATCATTTACTTCCCTTTTCCTATTTGTCACTACCTTGGTCGGATCATGATAGTAGGCAGGGTTCGGTATTGGCCACCACCAAACAACAATCAAAATAAGGGAAATAAACAATACACGCAAAACCCCAATCAAAAAAATGCACAAAGTCTAGGTTATTTCAAGTCAACTACTTATGGTTCCCACAATCCCAAGTTGTGGGTGCTTACCTACTCATGGCTAAGGCAAACTCAACAACAATGAATAAGAGAGACATAGCTGAGAGTTAACCCAAAATAATGAAACGCAAGAACACCTTCAAGCTGCAAACTAAAGCTTGGATTAATGGAGAATGAGTGCAATCTGTGTTTTGCAGTCCTCCAAAAATGGGTCTTCAAATTGAAAGATAAAAATCTACTCTAAACCCTAAAAATGCTCTTAGAATATTTACAAGTATCTCTAAATGTTGAATCTCCCTTTAAAGAAAACCTAACAATATCTGTTTATACTAGTTATGAAAACACTCTAAAAATTAAATAGAAAAGATAGCTAACAGCAGATACGTCGCATAGGTACGACTCTAAGGTCACGTAATTGGGGTCTTGTAGTCAGCACTTGGCATTTTGGGCTTCATTGTTACGACCCATTGTTACGAGTCATTGCTTGGGCTGCGACTCGTATGCTCCTCTCATAGTTTAGGCCTTCAGTTCTTGGTCCAAATGTTTAGATCACTATTTCTTGCTACGATCCCACCTATATGATTCATAGTGAGACCTATGACTCGCAGAGTGGCCTTGTAGGGCTGACCTCCACTTAGCAGATTCCTGATTTTGCTCACTGTTTCTTGTTATGAGAGCACCTCATGACTCGTCGCATGGGCTACGACTCGTGGGATGGCTTGTATGTCCTGCACGTCAGCAAAATCTGCAATTTTCTCCCAAAATCATGCCAAACTATCTTTTTTGCAATAACAACATAAAAACACATAAAATCCATAAAAAGTCGCATTAAGAACTCGCAAAATCCCTTTTTTTAGGTGCCAAATATGTTGTACTTTGACAGAACATTAGTGGTCATTGTTGATGATATATTAATTTATTTCTGAAGTGACGAAGAACATGTGAATCACTTGAGGGTGGTGTTGCAAATCTTGAGGGATGAGAGGTTGTCTGCTAAACATGAGAAGTGTGAATTTTGGTTGAAAGAGGTTTCTTTTTTAGGGCATGTGGTGTCGGGTGATGGCATTAAGGTAGATCCTAAAAAGATAGAGGTGATAAGAAATTGGCCTAGACCCTTGACTCCGACGGATATTAGGAGTTACTACCGGAGGTTTGTGAATGATTTCTCATCTATTGTTTCCCCTATGACAAAGTTGACCCAAAAGAAGGAAAATTTTGTTTGGACCGATAAATGAGAAAAGAGTTCTTCAAACCTTGAATGACTAGCTTATCTTTGCTCCTATCTTGGCTCTACCGGAAAGGTTAGAAGGGTTTGTGATTTATTTTGATGCCTCAATAATTGGTTTAGGGTGAGTTTTGATGCAAAATGGCAAGGTGATAGCAAAATATGCCTCTAGGCAATATAAGGTGCATGAGCAGAATTATCCCACCCATGATCTTGAATCAGCAACTATGGTGTTTGCTTGAAAAATTTGGCATCATTATTTGTATGGGGTTCATGTTGTTTTGTTTACCGACCACAAGAGTCTCCAATATGTGTTCACACTAAAAGATCTTAACTTTAGGCAAAGAAGGTGCTTAGAACTCCTTAAGTATTATGACATGAGTGTGCACTATCATCCCGACAAAGCTAATATTGTGGCCGATGCTCTAAGTAGAGTGTCCATAGGTAGTCTAGCTCATAATGATGTTGGTAGCAAGGAGGTGGCTAGAGGAGTTCACCGGTTAGCTAGGTTGGGGGTTAGGTTGAATGAAGTTGAGAATGGTGGTGTAGTAGTGGTTGATGGTTCCAAATCTTCTTTGATTTAGAAAGTCAAGTCAAAATAAGACCTTAACCCCACGTTGCTAGAGTTGAAAGCCTTGGTAAAGGATAGTAAAGTGGAGGTTTTCTCCTAAATGGGAGATGGTGCCCTTAGGTACCAAGGTAGGTTATGTGTGCTTAATATTGATGGGTTGAGGGATGGGATTAGAAGGAGGCACATGATTCATCCTATTCGATTCTTCCCAATTTTTTTACAAATATATAGAGACTTGAGGGAGGTGTATTGGTGGGTGGTTGATATGGGGGAGATAGCTTTGTTAATCTTGGATTTGGTTGTTGAAGCTTTGGAGAAAGTGAGGTTGATAAGGGAGAGGTTGAGGATGGCCCAAATTAGACAAAAGTCCTACTCCGACGTGAGGAGAAGAGGTCTTGAGTTTAATATTGGTGATCGGGTTTACTTGAAGGTCTCACCCATAAAGGGTGTGGCTCGGTTTGGCAAGAAAGAGAACATTGAGCCCAAGGTTTGTGAGACCTTATAGAATTTTAGAATTGGTAAGGTTGCATATGAATTGAAGTTGCCCATGGAAATGAATATGGTTCATCTGATTTTTCATGTATCTATTGAGAAGATGTATTGGTGACCCAAGTGCTATAGTGCCTTTAGAAGTTGTGGGTATTGTGGAGAATGAATTGACCTATGAGGAGGTCTCGGTGGAGATGTTTGATAGACAAGTAAGCAAACATATAACGTCCGTAAGAGTCCTTTTGGGATAATCAACGAGTCAAAAGTGTCACTAGAGAATCCGAAGCGGATATGAAGAAGCAATATCCGTACTTCTTTCACTCTATTCAAGCCTAAGATAACAACTAATTCCTATATATGATTTCAAGTTTTAAGTTTCAGCCCTCATGTCTTGCATACGTTCATGTTCATGGTAATAAGTTTATGGTGATTTTTAATATGCATATTGAACAACAACAACATACCTAGAGGAATCCCACAAGTGGGGTCTGGGGAGGGTAGAATGTACGCAGACCTTACCACTACATCGTAGAAGTAGAGAGGCTATTTTCTGGGAGCCCTCGTCTCAAAAATCCATAAGCAGAATAAACTAGATATGACAAAAGGAAATACAAGGGAACGAAAAGAGCTACTAATAATGAAAAAATACATCACAATACGTAAATACAATAAGATTAACACATATACAATAGATAATGACAATACATGATATAAAACACGACTGCTACACCCTAAGGCCAGATATCCACTAAACTCTTCCTACCAATTAGCCTACTACTCTAATTCGCGACCTCCATGCCTTTCTAAGGTCATGTCCTCGGTGAGATCAAGTTTTATCATATCTTTTCTAATCACTTCGCTCGATACGTCTTTGGTCTACCTTTACCCCTCCGTGTATCTCCTACGGCCAACCTCTCGCACCTCCTAACAAGAGCATCGGTACTACTTCTCTACACATGTCCAAACTATCGCAGTATCATTTTTCTCATCTTATCAGCCACATGGGCCACCTCTAGCTTCTACAGAATGGTCTCATTCCTAATCTTATCACTCCTTTGTGACCACACATCCATCTCAACATCTGTATCTCTACGACATGCATCTTCTGTACATGTGCATTTTTTATTGGTCAAAACTCCACCCTTTACAACAAAGATAAAGTCTAAGTGCATTTGTTGCATTCTTGTTGGGCTGAAAGCTTCCTAATTACTTCTTTTACTCGTGATTCTTTTACATTCGGGGATGAATGTTCCCAAGGTGGAGATATTGAAATGCCCCTCACACACTTCGAAATGCCCTATAATTATAATTTCCATATATCTAAAAATTTGTGCATAATTTCGGAATTCCGACTTCACATTCTTGATCTAGGGAAAAATGGAGTAGAAAATGGGTATAACTCAGATTTTTAGATGACCCATAGTGAAAAATAATTTTCACTAATTTCTGAATTTCAAGTGTCTATCCGCGCGGCCTGGGGGGTGGACCAGTGTAAAATTTTTCCAATTTTTCTTATTTCATCTAAGAGCATTGGGGTCATAACCCAATGCCCATTTAAACGTGAAATCTACCATACTTAACCATTTTTCAACTCTATATCTCTTAAAAACTCTCTCTAAAACCTCTCCAAGACTTCATCAAATCTCTCATTCAAATTCAAGGATTTCAAGCTCAACTTTGGAACTCAAGAACCCATTTCAATCTTCAAGTTTACCCCAACTCAATCTCAAGAAAAATCCAAGTTTGAGTATGTGGGTCTTCATCCATGGTCCTTTCACCCATGGAGCCCAATTTTCTCTTTTATGGGTATCTATTATTATGAAATATGAACATAAATTATGTTGGGATTTTATCAAGTATTGATTGGTTATGCATGAACATCTATCTTAAGCTTATTCTATGAATTGATTTTATCTATTGAGACTATACATGATTTGAGCTTTGAAACTATGAACTATTATGAGCTTTGTGATGAATTTCAAGATACCCTAAGTGAGGGTTTTACTACAATATTGGTAGGTTGATTTTAAATGGATTTTAATCTCCTTGTTACACTCTTGAGTTCCATGATTTTGAACAAGTATCATGAACCCACCATGTGTTTGATAAAATTACATGACAAGAATTCTCAAGTTGTTGATGAAATATTACATGATTCACAAGTCAAGTGATTTCATGATAATTAAGGACTTTCAAGAATATATTCAATTCATGAAAAGTATCCATGATTTTTCAAGTAACAAGTTGAGCCCTATTTTCAAGATTTTTACCTCTTATGACCTATTTCATGTTAAAGCAAGGGTGCATATATGATTAATATCTACTATCATGTTCAAGTTAGGCTCACTAATAGAGCTCAAGCATGTTGAAGAACTACTCATGTCATGTTATCATGTTTCTTACAAGTTATTAAAATTATATATTTCAAGTATTACGTGGGATTAGACTTAGCATTGATTGAGGCTTAAGATGGGGGCTTGACTCAAGGGGTCCTGTATAAAGTCTTTAGTCTCTAAACAATGTGCCACCAAAGGATTATTCATTACCTTTCTATACTAGTGGATCTATCTAGGGCATATTATCATGATTTATCATGTTTGTTTTGCCTTATCAAGTAGATTACACTTCGTCGAGGGGTGTCATGCCCGGTCACTAGCTGGGGGGTGTCATGCCCAGCCACCTATATCGAGGGGGTGTCATGCCTTGGGTACCAGGTTATAGCTGCTTAGTCTATGTCGGTTAAGGTCTCTTCCCACATATGTATGATATATTATGTAAGTTAAATGTTTTACAAGCATGTTTATTCATTAGCATTGATCATGCATGTCATATTGAGATTATATATCCATTGATTATGATTAAGCATTTTAAATATATTGACTTACGCCTTTGTTGCATTGAACCCTGCATACTTAGTACATTTAACTTACTAACGTATACTCTATGCTAACGTGATATCACAATGTAGGGAGCGAAGCTCCTTTTGATCATCCTCCTCCTCATGGCTAGTTTGGTTCCTTCAAGAAGACTTTGGTGAGACCTCAATTTCGAGGATAATATCTACTTATTTCATGTTTTGTCGAGACATACTCCTTATGTTAAATACTTGTTATTATGAGGGTGAGCCCGAGGAATGTCTTGGCCCCCGCTCCATTCTAAAGTAGAGGTCTTATTGGATACTACTAAGTTTATTATGTTTTTTTGTTCAAGCTTGACTCTTCTTATGTTTCTATTTTTATAAAGATTTCTCATAGTCCCACTTCCCTTTTTATACTTGACTCTTGTTGATGTTTATTTTACTTCCACAACCAAGTATGTGTGCATGTAACAATCAAGAGGCTTATTTGGGTTGAGTTCGGACTTCTCATTCGCCATGTCACGTCTAGGCCCTAAGCTTGGATCGTGACAACTTCATGCACCATTGGTTTCATGGAATATTGTATACTATCCTCTTGATATATGATCTTTTCCATAGTATGTGCCCTTGTTATCTAACATTGAAGTGCCGGTTTGGTAGGTCACATACATTGCACCCCGCATACTTAGTACATTCAAACGTACTAATGTATACTTTTGCCTACATGATCTCACAACGCAGGGTTCGAGGAATTTGATCATCCACTGTACGACACTTAGATCGGATTCCAAGGTTGCTTGTTGTGGTGAGTCCTATCTTCCAAGGACAATCCACTATTCTCCTACCTAGAGTATTTCTTCTTATGCATTTTATATACTTTGAGGGTGAGCTCGGGGTATGTCTTGGTCCCCAACCTATCTTATGTTAGAGGCAATGTTAGACACCATGTAAACTCCTTTACGTTGTATGTTAAGTGATATGGTTGAAGTCTATGTTGTGGCTTGGTTACCTATTAATTATCGTTATATGATTTGGTTATAAGACTTGTGGTTTGATTACATGATATGATGTGAAAGATCCTAAGTCCCAAATTGCCCCCATAGCGTGAGTCCTACTTTTCCGTCCCTTAGAACTATGTGGTTTCTTTGAATGCGCTTCCTAATCGATAATGTGAGTTTTGGTATCTTGAGGCTTGTTTGGGGATTCTCGAGTTCCCATTCGCCGTGTCACTCCTAGACCCTAGGCCCTAATAGATAAGGAAGAGATAGTGGGGGAAGATTCACCACTATCATTACTCTCATCACATAAAGATCCCATCAAGTGTTTTTATAAAGAAGTGAACACTACCAATGCAAACTTAACCTTCACTAATGATGATCTTTTGTTGGGCAAAATAGTGCACAATCATCCTTCAAATATGGGGCGTTTTGTGCGTGGGCGTAAAGTAAATAGAATTATGGTGGATGATAGGTCTAAAGTCAATATCCTCCCTATTTGTACTGTGAAAGAACTTGGAATCTCTATGGATGAACTATCTGAAAGTCGTTTGATGATTCATGAGTTCAACTAAGGGGGGCAAAGAGCCATTCAGGCTGTCAAGTTAGATAAATGATGGGAGATATGAGTTTGAGTGCATGGATGCATGTCATTAACTCGAATGACTCATATAATATCTTGTTAGGAAGGCCGTGGATATATGAGAATAAAGTTATCACGTCCATCCCCTATCAATGCTTTAAATACTTAAAAGATGGGGTGCAAAAGAAGGTAGTTGCTAATGATGAACTTTTAACTGAGGCAGAAGCACATTTTCCTGATACTAAATTCTATTTAAAGAATCATGCCTTAAAGGAAGTCAAAGCTGCCAACACAATACTAAAGATTGATATCCCAAAAAAGGTCAAGATAACAACTGGGAAGGCTAAGGTTATGGTGGAGAAAGATCAATAAATGAGCAAAGTACTCAAAACAAATGAAGCATCTTCAAGTAAGGAAGTGGTTGCAACTCTTCGCTATGTCCCAAAGGCAAATCAGGTTAAAGTTCAACCTTCTGAATTGCAGGGTGAGGGACTGACATTTCCTATCAAGAAGTTGGATACAATCAAGACAGCTTCAAAAGGGATAGAAGGATTTGTCAAATCAATAAGCCATAGTTCTTATGAAGCATTTTCTAAAAAATGCACGAATAAGGGTATTGACACAAATGCTCATAAATTGTTGGTAAAAGCAGGGTAGAATCCCAATTAAGCTTGTAAATTGGGGAAGGTTTCGCATGAAGTAATTGAAAAGGGAAATCATGGTCTAAATCCTACTTAAAGAATGATGCTAGAAAGAAGGTACGTTGTTAAGCAATATCGTGAAGGTTTTGGTTATAGACAACCATCACCTGTCCAAATCTCTATAAGGAGAGTGAGCATCAATTACGTACCACTGTAGAAGAATCTGTGATACCTAAAAAAAGGCCTTTTGTGTTTGATTGACTTACTCACCCTACTACTACTACTTCTGTATCTGATTGACTTGTCAAATCAACTCCAAGAATGTCAGTGTTCGATCATTTGGGCTCAATAAAGAAAAAATGCAAGTGTAAAGGGAACTGTGGAAGGATAGGGGAATATGTTCACGCTCAAGAGTACAATCCACCGAAGAATTGCTCCTCTTTGATTCCTTCTAGAATGAGGCGAGAAGCAAAATTTGTAGTTTCATGTGGAGAGGTGTTGAGGGAAAAAACACATACCATATTTCACTCTAAGAAGTGTGATAAAGATGAAGAAAGTATGGGGTCAACATATTACGTCACAATTTGTGACAATAAATGTACTTCACCATATATGAAAGTTGACAATGGGTTTGTCGATGTTCATTCATGCTATCATATGTCTTTCAATGACGCTGATCCTCAAGAAGACAAGGATGTTGAAGATGCGCCTCTAGAACTCAAAAAAGGGGTAAAATTACTATTGATATATTAAAAAAAGTGAATCTTGAGGATGATAATGACAAAAAGCTAATACATGTCAGGGCATCTTGTAATGAGAATGAAGAAAAGAAATATATGGGGTTGCTTATTGAGTTTAGAGTTGTATTTTCTTGGAGTTATAAAGAGATGTCAGGATTAGATCCTAGAGTTGCAGTCCATCATCTTGTTGCCTAATGAGATGTTCATCCTGTTAAGCAAGCTCAACGTCGATTTAGACCTAAACTAATTTCGTTAATCAAAGTTGAAGTTAACAAGCTCATTGAAGCAGGGTTCACTCAGGAAATCAAGTATCCTACATGGATTTCAAGCATTGTACCTATAAAAAAGAATGGTCAGATTCGAGTTTGTGTTAACTTTAGGGTCTTAATAATGCATTCCCTAAGGATGAATTTCCTCTTCCAATCCCTGAGCATATGATTGATGCCACGAATGTATATGAGATGGTGCCATTTATTGATGGTTCTTCAGGATATAATAATATTTGAATGGCACCAAGAAATGAAGAACTTACTACATTTCGCACTTCTAAAGGCATATATTATTACAAAATAGTGCCCTTCGGTTTGAAGAATGTTGGAGCTACTTACCAACGGGCAATGTGAAATATTTTTTATCACACTATCCATAAAAATGTTGAGTGTTATGTCGATGATTTAGTGGGGAAATCAAGGAAGAGTTGTGACCACCTGCAAGATTTGAGAATGGTGTTTGAATGACTTTGAAGATACCAACTCAAAATGAATCCTATGAAATGTGCTTTGGGAGTTACTTTGGGAATGTTTTTGGGTTTTATTGTTCGACATTGAGGGATTGAAATTGATCAAGACAAGATAGATGCTATTTTGAAGATGCTTGAGCCTAAAAATATTCATGAGTTAAAAAGCTTACAGGGAAAGTTGGCATATCTTAGGAGATTTATCTCAAATCTAGGTAGTAGATGTCAACCATTTAATCGTCTTATGAAGAAAGATGTTCCTTTTGAATGGGACCAAGTTTGTACAATATTTTTGAGAATATAAAATATTAGCTGATGAATCTTCCCATTCTTATGGCTCCTATACTTGGAAAACCTTTGATATTATATATTGCAGGACAAGAAAGGTCCATAGGAGCACTTTCAGCACAAGAAAATAATGAAGGGAAAGAAAATGCCCTTTATTACCTAAGTAGGATAATAATACAAAATGAGATTAAGTATTCACCTATTGCAAAGTTATGTCTGGCGCTTGTTTCTCAATTCAGAAGATGAAGCATTACTTTCAATATCATGTTGTATGCCTTGTGTCTAAAGCAAGTCCTATCAAGTTTGTTATGTCCAAGCCTATCTTAAGTGTCCGACTAGCGAGATGGTATCTTCAAATTAAACCAATCAAAATTGTATACGTCTCCCAAAAGACAATAAAAGGACAAGTGTTGGCAGATTTCTTAGCCAATAATCCAATTCTGAATGACTGGGAGTTATCTTGTGATTTACCTAATGAAAACACAATGATGGTAGAACTTCAACCTCCATGGAAAATGTATTTTGATGGCACTGTGCATCGCAAAGGGACTGGTGCTGGAGTAGTGTTTGTCTTCCTTATGGAGAAGTCTTGCCATATTCTTTTACTTTACCACAATACCTCTCTAATAAAATTATTGAATATCAAGTACTCTTGCTTGGACTTGAAATAGTCGTTGATATGAAACGGTTGTAACTGCATGTTTTTGGGGATTCCAAGTTGATGATTAATCGAGTTTTGGGTAATTATGAGGTGAGGAAGCCTAAGTTACTCCCATATTGCAATTATGCTTAAAAGATGATGGGTTTTGCTTGGAGAGGTGACTATTCAACATGTTCCTAGAGGAGAAAATAAGAAGGTTGATGCATTGGCAACTTTAGCTTCTGCATTGGAATCATTTGATCAAATGCAAGTTACTGTTTGTCAAGGATGGGTAGCCTCGCCAATAGATGAGCATGAGGAAGAATTTGAACAAGTTATCACTACTTCTAAAGCTGAAATTGAAGACTTGCAACAGCCAATAGTTGATTACTTATGTTATGGAATGCTGCCTGAAAATCTTTAAAGGAAGACAGAAATTCGATGGCGAGCCCCTCTATTTCTTTATTATAAAGATACACTCCACAAATGATCATTCAATGGGGTACTATTATGTTGTTTGGGGGAAGAAGAATATATTCAACGGATGGAAGAAAGGGATTATGGAGTATGTGGGGCACATTAATCTGGGCATAAACTTCATTTTCATATAAAAAGAGTGGGGTATTATTGACAAACCATGGTGAAAGATTGTTTAGATTACATTTGAAGGTGTAAAGCTTGTCAATTCCATGCAAACTTTATACATCAATCCCCAGAAGTGTTGAACCCAACTATTTCGTCATGGCTATTTGAAGCTTGTTTTGGATGTTGTTGGCCAATTACCGTAATCCTCTGGTGGGAATTTGTACATCTTAGCTGCAATAGGTTACTTCTCAAAAGGGGTGGAGCTGTTTCATTTAAAGAAGTAAAGAAGGAGAACATCGCTAATTTCATCCATATCAATATTATCTATTATTTTGGTATTCCCCATTATATATTGACAGATAATGGCAAGCCATTTGATAATAAGCTGATGATAAAAATATGTGATCTTTTTTGCTTCAAGCAACGCAATTCCTCTATGTATTATGTTGTTGCTAATGGCCTTGCTGAAGAATTCAATAAGACATTTTGCAACTTGTTAAAGAAAATTGTCTCGAAAACTAAGAGAGATTGTCATAAAAGAATGAAAGAAGCTCTTTGGGCATATAGGACCATGTATCGCATGCCAACACAAGTAACTCCTTATTCTCTTGTTTATGGAGTTGAGGCGGTCTTTCCACTTGAGCGTCTAATTCCACCATTGCGGCTTGCTATTCAAGAAGGGCTCACCGATGAAGAAAATGCTCGATTACACCTCAAAGAATTGGAGGCTCTTGATGAAAAGAAAGCTCAACAAAGTTTGGAATGCTATCGAGCTCATCTATCTCGATCCTTTAATAAGAAGGTATGTCTTAGATGCTTTCAAATATGTGATCAAGCTCTTGCTATAAGAAGGCGTACTATTACTCCTCGTCAATATGGAAGCACGTTCTCTGCTAGGTGGGATAGGCCATATGTTGTACAAGAAGTATACTCAGTGGCACTTACAAATTGGTAGACTCAGCAGGATTGCGCATTGGCCCCATCAATGGAAAGTTCATGAAGAGATACTATCCTTTAAAAAAAAGAGGTGCATTCCTTAAGGAACAAGCACAAAATACATTATACTCTTGGCCCACAAGAGTATAAACTATGTACCACACCAAAAGAATAAAAAACGAGAACCAAAAAAAGAAAACAACAAAAATTCACTCTTTCAGCATTATGGCTTGATCCTCTTCATTGAGGTACGTAGGCACTTCGAAGTTACATTCTATGTTTATTCACATGAGTGTCAAAACTACATTTTCCCCATTTGATGCTTTTCATTGAGATTTGTAAGCACTTAGAGCTACATTCTAAGTTCTTTCTCATAAGTCTAAACAAAAAGGAAAGGGAGAAGAGCATCACGGTATTTCCCTAAAAAGCACAATGCAAGTCAGAGAGGCTCGAGCAAGATAGAATTTGAGTTTACTTTAAAGAGATACATGTATAAATTCATGTCTTAGGAACAATTTTTCTTATAGTCTTGATAGTCCTTTTATTAAGGAGGCAAAAAATCTCATCATTTTCAGCCTTTCAATGTATCAATATGAATAAATGAATCTTGAAGCTAAAGCATAAAGAGAGCACTGAAGAAAATATGCAATATAAAGCAATCAAAAGATTTCTTTACTATTGATATTAAAAGGGGGGGGGGAACGTCAACTAAGCAATCAAGAAATAAAAAAGGAAAGCCTAAAGTTTGAAAGAAAACATGTTCTTATAAGCTTATCTAAACATAGCTTATAGTTGGCTAATTCTTGAAGAGAGGCTTCTAAGATATTCTTCTTCTCTTCTACCTTATTTGAGGTAATTGAGGTCCCTAGAAAAGCATCGGGGCATTTGTTGTACTCCTATTCAGTTGCTAAAACTTTAGATTCAACTTCTTTCTTGACTGCATCTCGAGAGCCTTTAACTCTTTCACCTTCTTCTTTGCCTCCTTGAGGGATTGAACAGTAGTAGGTAGTTCCTTAGATTTTTCACTCTTTTCATTCAAAACAAGAGCAAGATCTTCCTTGGTTTTTAAGTAAGGCTCAGAAGTTTCAAGCTCCATAGTTTTATCAGCAAAGGACGATTATACTTGGTCATAAAAGGTGCCAAGTGTGAAGAAAGAGTCCAATAAGTTATTCAAAGGAGAAATGTCCACACCCATTTTAGCTATATCCTCGAGAATAACTTGGACCTCATCCTCAAGGGAAGAAGTACGTTCTATAGTAAGGTCAATGAGTTTAGAACATATCTTAGCCCATGCTTTCTTGAAAAAATTCATGCAAAGCTCCAAAATGACCTTCCTTCCATCAAAAATGGACATGGATATTGTTGGTTGTTTGGAAGCATTAAACTATAGGTAATTTGTAATTCTTCTATGAGAAGCAGAAGTAGCCTCTTGCTTTGATTTAACTGCTGAAGAGGGTTTTTTTTGAATTTGGCCTCTTTACAGATTCATTACTATCTTATGGCTTAGAAACTTTCAACATATTGATGTTGTTTGCCTGAAAAAAAAAAAAGGAAAGATAACAATTAGTGACCTAATTTGGTGCTACAGGATAATGAAAAAGTTAAAATCATTACCTTTTTGATGGTTGTCAAAGTCCTTAAAGAACTAAAATTATCTTCAACAATCTCCACCACATGCAAATTAGTATCTTTTTGCATGTCTGAAGGTCATCTTAACCTCTTCCAACATTCATCACTTTTTGTACTAGTACTCTCATCTTGAGATGGTTGTTTAAGAGGAGTATAAAAAAGAGGGTCATTTGGCTTCATCCGAAATAACAACTTTAGACTTCAGAGCAGAAGGTTCGCTCTTGACTAAACCTCTTCATCATTTTGAATGACATCAGTGGCAGGACCAACATCATTCAACAATTGCACGTGACTTTCTAGAAAGTTATCATGCACCTTGTCCCACCAAGACTGATAATTGAGCGAAAAAAATTCTTCATATTGGACTCATTAGGAGGAAATGTTGTTCTTGCTTTGGATTTAGTCAACACATAAATTCGTGTAAGTCTTAATCCCTTAACTAATGAAGCCTCTCGAAAGTCATGATCTAATCAACAAGGGACATCTTGAAAAAAGCCAAATTGGCGGCTAAATCTGTGAGGACTATAAGGCTCAATAATGAAGACATCTCTATCCCTTAAAGTAAGATAGTTTGAGCAAATACTCATAGAGAAAGTCGATTGGTACTCTTTTTCTGTCTCGTTATCACGGTAGTGCTATGCTTGAGGCCTGTCGATCAATATTTCATTCCAAACATAAGTTCCTTCTCCATGAATATGCATTCATGTCTCCGCTTTTTCATAGTACCTAGCACCGCCTTCGCCAGAATAAGTGGCCATAAATGGATCTTTGTGTCCATTCGGTAATGGGTAATGAATCTTAAAGTAATAGGCCAACCAACCGTACACATAATGGATTGGAAAACAAGTATGGATGGTATCAAGCTGCGAACATTTTGAAATTGTGTTCAAACCTTTGTAGATACTAGCTAAGACTGGGACTGCAAGGCTAACTCTTCGTCTGCATGCTAGCTGACAGGTAATGTTAAAGACGCCTGGACGAATAAAGCTACCCTTTTCTATAGGAAGCACGAAGGAACATAGACAACAAGACAAAAATGTTGCAAAATATGTTTCGTCTACCTTTTGGCCCCTAACTCCTAATTTGTGAAACAAGGATTCTTCAGCAGAAGACCAAACGATATGCTCATCAATTATTCTAGTTGAGCTATGCGATAATTTAAAATGAGCAGACTTTTTTTCTTTTCTTGGAGGTGGTTGCTTATATTTTATATTCTTTCTGCACAAAAACTTTACCCATTATTCCACAAAAACATCCAGGTCATCATTATTGGCTACTCGTAATTGATGAAAAGCATCAAATAAATGCTCACGGGATAATGGAAGAAACCTTTTTCCCTTGTCAAGTACGCTTGTAAGTTCTGCAGTACTTGACATGAATTTCTCATAAAGACTTTCAGTTATGGGTAGACAACCAATTGTATGCAAGTCCCAAAGTGATACAGATACTTCTCCAACAGAAGTGAGCAATATATTTGTTACAGGACATCAGGCTTCACAAAAGGCTTGCAAGATGTGAGTGTTACGATCATAAGTAAAAAATGAACTATATACAATATCATAAATTTTTGCATTCTTCAAAGTTTGGTGACTCCTACTAAGAATATCTTCGGCCCACTCCCAATAACCTGGAATGTAGCGAAACTCTTCGTCGAACATAAAGTGTCATTCCATCGAGTCTCTCCATTTATGATTTAGCGTCCCAAACATGGTAGAGAACATGCAATATTTCTGACACAATGATTAGGAGAGTGAAGTTCCCAAGTCTTTGGAGGATGACTGTTGTGTTCGAGAGTCCAATTAACTAAATTAGGGAGGTCCTCAAGAGTTGGCCAAGAAACAGCATACTATCCATCGAACGGAGTCTCTGCAAGTAATTTGGTCTCCACCTTACTACCTTTATGGTCTGATATTACAAGGTATCGCAACTTAGGAGAATAAGACCTTAAATCTCTGAAGTAAATCATGATTCGAACTACACAAAAAAAAGGGAAAAAGTGTTTTATAAGCACTTAATCAAATAATTCAATAATCATAGTTATGAATTTAGATAACAAAAAATAAATAAATATTTTATGTGACCAAAAACTACACAGAGTCTGAGAAATATAAAGTCTTAGACAAATTATGTAAAGTCTTTGTCTTAGCTGATGTAAAGTTTTTAGCTTGGACTATATAACCCCCTTTGACTCAGACAGTGTAAAGTCTTTGACACAAATTATGTAAAGTATTTATCTTAGATAGTGTAAAGTCTTTCGCTTGGACTGTGTGGCACCTTTGATTCAGACAGTGTAAAGTCTTTGCCAAATTATGTAAACTCTTTGCCTTAGATGGTGTAAAGTCTTTAGCTTGGACCATATGGCGCCTTTGTCTCAAACAGTGTAAAGTCTTTGCCACAATATTTGCCTTAGACGGTATAAAGTCCTAGGACTGTGCGACATCTTTCACTCAGACAATGTAAAGTCTTTGCCAAAATTATGTAAAGTATTTGCCTTAGATGGTGTAAAGTCTTTAGCTTGGATTGTATGACGCTTTTGACTTAGACAGTATAAGGTCTTTGCCACAATTACATAAATTCTTTGCCTTGGATGGTGTAAAGTCTCTGACTATATGACACCTTTTACTTAGACGGTGTAAAATCTTTGTCAAAAGTAAACGAAAAGAAAAAAGGATTGATGCTATAATTTAAAGTCAATAAAAGAAAATCAGAGACAAAATTGATAAAGAAATACAATAATCATGGCCTCTTTACTTCAAAGAAAAAAAAATCATCAATTTTCTTTGTAAGAATTTTATTTTATTCTTTTCACAAAAAGGATAAAAATAAAATTATTCAGGAACATATTTAAAAAAAAGGATAATTCATCAACCAAAGAAGTTGTTTCTTGAT
>JAOTQR010000011.1:13870522-13885860 GCA_025774065.1 Solanum ossicruentum | reverse complement strand
TGATGAAATCTTTAAGATTGGTCTTGAGTTTTGGGACTTGAATTTAGGGTGAAATATGAGTCTGAGTGTTTGAGAGGATATTGATGAATGTTAAGGATGATAGGGGAGGGGGGGGGAGGGGAAATAAGCTTAGTATAGGTATTTTCATGCATAGGGACCATTGGGCCCAAGACCCAAAGCCTTGGACCCGAAAACAGAAAAATGCTAAAAAATACACACTGGCACATCATGCCAGTGTCGCGGAGAACATTCTGGAATTTGAATTTTGGAAATTCCAGATTTTGATATGGCTGCTCTAACAACTTGATATCGCTGTAGGTGTGTTGTAGTTTTGAATGTCACCCTTAATTCTTTACAAGAAAATCAATATGCGCAATCTCCATTCTTCACGCATTTTTTCCATTTAAAAAGTGGCATTAAACAACTCGGTTAGTCACTCTCCATACATGTCTTTTCTACACTCTTCAAAAAATTTCACTAGGATCTCATAAGCCCAATTGCTCTATCCGTACTCATCATAAGAGCAACACTCTTAACCTCCTCAACCTTATACCCCTACAATATCCATAAGCGTGATTTTAACAAATCACATAAGGCACATTTTGAGTCATTTTTTAAGCAATTTAATACATTACTTTGTACAATTTAAATCAGAAATTTTTGGTGAAGAATATTATTCTAATTCTTGCTTTTGATATCTATCGGTGTCTGTGGTTTATTATTGTAATTATATAAAATTTACTAAAATATAAATTTTATAATATAATTCAAATTATATTTGAGGTCTCTGGTTCTAATAAAATATAAATTTTATAATATAATCCAAATTGAAAAGATCAAGAAAACTTTGGCTTTATTTGAGGTCTCTGGTTCTAAGAACTCTGCCGCAAAGAAATGCCAAGGCTCATCCAATGAATCTCCTCCATATGCATCATGTAATGTGAGCCCTCCGAATATCAACTTCCACAATAATCAATGCTACTCTTCATTGCCTCCAAAAGTCATGCAAGCGATGAAAACTAATGCTTTATCCACGAAGGAACAACTTGTAAATCTAGTAAAGATGATTGAAGGATTAACTAGGCATGTTCAACACTAAGAGTCTCGCATCGATAAGTTGATGGACAAGGTGGACGACTTACTAGATGGGGAATCTATCCATGTACTTAGGAAGGGTATTGAGATTCAAGAGACTGAAAATCCTGTGAAGCAAGAACTGACTATCAAGGAGCTGCTAGTTTCTGCCGAAGGAATAATCCCACTTGATCAATTAAAGGAGTTCATTGAATGGACCATTAAAGACAAGTATGAGGTCTCCACAAGGTCTTCCCATATGTATGCTAAGTCTTACATTGCAAGGATTGATAGCCTCAAAATGCTTGTGGGTTATCAACCCACTAATTTCAGTAGTTCGAAGGCAAAGGAAATCCAAAGTAGCATGTTCCACACTTTGTGGAGATGTGTAATAATATTGGAACCTATGGAGACTATCTCATCAAATACTTTTTTCGCTGCTTGAGAGAAAATGCCTTTGACTGGTACACAAATTTTGAGCCTCATTCAATTTACAGTTGGGAGCAATTGGAGCATGAGTTTCTTAATCGCTTCTATAGCACAAGGCGCACAGTGAGCATAGTAGAACTCACAAATACTCGCTAAAGAAAGGATAAACCTATCATTGACTTCATAAATCGATAGAGGAATGCGAGCCTTAATTGCAAAGATAGACTTACTGAAGCTTCTGCTATAGAAATATGTATTCAAGGGGTGCACTAGGGGTTGTTATACATCCTACAATGAATCAAACCTAAGTCTTTTGAAGATCTAACGACGCGTGCTCATGATATGAGTTAAGCATGTCTTCTACCGAAAACTGCTTGTTCACTATCCTCGCAAAGCAAAGGAACCCAAGAAATGGAGCAAATTTGCTCCTAGGAATGATAACAAAGAATCCATGAATATCAATATGTCACTTATGAAGTTTACTATGAAAGAGAGTATGAAGCAAAGTCTAAAGATGACTTTTCAAGGGCGTCCAAATCGAAAGCTAACCTTGAGAGAGATGTAAGAAAAGAAATACCCTTTTCTAGATTTTAATATTCCTAAAATATTTGTGGAATTAGTTGATCTAAATCTCATTGAGTTTCTAGAGATGAAATGACCTGATGAAGCTGGGAAGACTGATGACCCAAATTATTGCAAGTATCATAGACTTGTAAGTCACCCTCTTGAAAAGTGTTTTGTCTTCAAGGACAAGGTTATCCAATTGGTTAATGAAAAGAAGATTGTCCTTGATGATGGAAAGGCAAGCTCTAATCAAATCACTATCATGTTCGGCCCGCTAAACCCAGTCCAAATATGTCCACCTGATAAAGAAAGGCCAATAGAGCAAGAAAAATCCTAAATCAATACAGATGATGATGAAGGTTGGATTCTCATTACTAGGCGGAGATGCAACAAGATACGTCCATGGGAAGGATCACTTGAACAACCAATCATATAAAGGGTAGTGAAGAGATGAAAGAAACAGAAGTTGGTCAGGCATCCAAAGGGGCCACAGGTGGAAATGCATCACCACCAGAAACCGCGATGTCCTGTTACTTTAGGGGAATTCTCACCAAGTTGGTTCTGTGTGGAGGCTACTCAATACAGTGTTGAGGCTTCATGTTTCAGTGCTGAGAAGGGAGAAACAATGAATGAAAATTCATCGAAGGTGTCTTCTATTAACAAAGATGAAGTGGTGGGTGAAATCATGTCAAAAACATCTTTATCATCTTCTGAAAAGCATACGGAACCCCCTTTTCAAGAAGTACATGCATGTGACACAGATCACATTCATAGGCGATGATCTTCTATTTGGTGAAACTCTACATAATCATCCTTTGTATATGATGGGTCATGTGCTAGATAAGAGGATAAATAGAATTTTGATAGAAGGGTCTGGGTTCAACATTATACCCATCCACACGTTGAAAGAGCTTGGCATCACAACTAAAGAGCTTAGCGAAAGCCATTTGTTAATACAAAGATTCAATCAAGGTGGGCAGAGGTTTATAGGGTCAATTAAGCTAGAATTTATATGGATGGCTTGCGATCAAGTGCATGGATTCATGTGATTGATCCAAAGAATTTATATAATATATTGTTGGGATGGCCTTGGGTGCATGAGAACAAAATTGTCTCATCTTCTTGCTATCAATGTTTGAAGTACCTCGAACATATAATTGAAAGGAAAATAGTTTCCGACAATAATCCTTTCACTAAAGTGGAGTCATGTTTTGTCGATGCAAGGTTCTATTTGAAGAGTTATATCATGAAAGGGTAAAGCTTGACGGTGTCAAATTAACCAAGTCTGATAAGTGTAAAGGTGAAGCAACTACTGCAGAAATTGAAAGGGAAAAAGTTGATACTAGGAAGCGTAGTACCTGTCCAAATAAGGGGAAGACCATACCCTCAAAAAGTAAGCTAGCATCTACACTCCGTTATGTCCAGGTGAAGAAAGAGGAGGGTTAGTCATCTGATGTACGAGCGAATGTATTAGGAAGGTTGAATCTTCCTATCAAACGGATCAATGCAATAAGAATTTCTTCAAAGTTGTTCGGAAATTTTTTGGCTCAAAGCCTTCCACGAGATACACCACTCCCTACAAAACGTATAGAAGGCTTTGATCCAAATGCTTATAAGTTACTTGCAAAGGCTAGTCATAACCCTGATGAGCCGTCTAGACTAGGGAAACTCCTATTGAAGGGCACAACTAGGCAAGCACATGAAGGTTTAGGCTATAGCCCACCACCGCTGCTGCACATCTCCATAAGAAGGGTAAGCAATAACTATATCATTATAGAAGATAAGTCTGCTTCTTCTAATAAATGGATTTTTGTCTTTGATCGACTTGGAAAACCTGTTGCAAGAACTTCTGTGTTTGAGAGTTTAGGTCTATCGAAGAAGAAGAATAATAAGCATCGAAGAAGTTACCTAAGAGTAATAACACTTTCTTCACCTATGATCCAAAAGGATTTCGAAAGCACAGTTCCTTCTAGGATGAAGCAACAGGTGGAACTTGTAATGCGAAGGCTCACATTGTGATTTACACCAAAGAGCACGAGGAAGATGAAGATAGCGTAGGATCCTCATGTCATGTCACAACTCAGATTAAGAAGGTTGCCTTATGTTAATTGAAAATTGATGAAGAGTTGGAAGGTATTGCTTGGTTCAATCATATATCTATCAATGACAATGATCCACGGGAAGAGGAGGATGCTGGAGATGCTCCACCAGAATTTGAAGGAGTGAAGACCACGATCGATCCCTTAAAAGAAGCTAACCTTGGCTCTGATGAAGACCCAAGACCAACTTACTTGAGTGCGTTCCTAGAAGCTGGTGAATAAATAGCTTATATGAACATACTCAAAGAATATAGGAATGTCTTCGCTTGGAGATATAAAGAAATGCCTGGTTTGAATCCCAAAAAGATAGTCCATCAATAGATAGTCAAGCACATGCTCATCCTGTCAAGTAGGCTCAAAGGCGTTTTAGGCCGAACTTGGTTCCATTGATCGAGAAAGAAGTTAACAAGCTCATTAAGGCTGGCTTCATTCGTGAAGTTAAATACCTCACGTGAATTTCAAGCATTGCCCATGAGGATGAAAAATGGCCAAATTCAAGTTTGTATTGACTTTAGAGACCTCAACAATGCATTCCCTAAAGATGAATTCCTACTACCTATTCCAAAACTAATGATTGATGCTACAACTAGTTAAGAGGTAATGTCATTGATGGATGGTTCTTTTGGCTAAAACCAAATTCGCATGTCACCAAAGGATGAAGAACTCACGACATTCCATACACCTAAAGGCATTTATTGTTAGAAGGTAATGCCCTTTAATTTGAAGAATGTTGGTGACACATATTAAAAGGCTATGCAAAATATATTTGATGATTTACTCCACAAAAATATTGAGTGTTATTGTGATGATTTGGTGCGAAGTCAAAAAGAAAGAGCGACATTTGAAAGATTTGAGAATGGTGTTTGAGTTGCTTCAGAGATATCAAATGAGGATGAATCCATTAAAGTGTGTCCTTGAGGTTACTTCTGGAAAGTTTCTTGGCTTCATTGTATGGCATCGAGGAATTGAGATTGATCAAGCCAAAGTTGATGCAATTTTGAAGATGCCCGAGCATTGAAACATTCATGAGTTGAAAAGTCTCCAGGGAAAATTAGCCTACTTAAGGAGGTTCATCTCGAATCTGGCTGGAAGATGCCAACCATTCAGTCATCTCATAAAGAAAGGTCTCTCTTTCAACTGCAACCAAGCATGTAGCAAAGCCTTTGAAAGTATCAAAACGTATCTGGTGAAACATCCAGTCTTAGAAGCTCTTATACCTAGAAAGCCATAGGTACTTACATTTTGGCATAAGAAAGGTCTTTGGGAGCCTTACTAGCTCAAGAAAATAATGAAGGCAAAGAAAATGCCCTTTATTACTTAAGCAGAATGATGACAGCAAACAAGCTGAATTATTCACCAATTGGGAATTGTGTTTGGCGTTGGTCTTTTCGATTCAAAAGATGAATCACTATTTTCATGCTCATACTATCCATCTAGCTTATAGAGAAAATCCCATCAAAATTTTTATGTCAAAACCAATCCTTAGCAATCGAGTAGTGAGGTGGTACCTTCAGTTCCAAAAATTTGAGATTGTGTACATCCCTCAAAAGGCTATGAAGGGACAAACATTAGCAGACTTTTTGCCGGACTATTCTATACCAGATGATTGGGAGTTAACTAATGAGCTTCCTCATCAAGATGCAATGGACATCGAAATTCAACCTCCTTGAAAAATGTACTTTGATGGGGTTGTGCATCATGGTGGAGCTAGTGCAAGCATAGTGTTTGTCACTTCACAAGGAGAAGTCTTACTATTCTCCTTCACATTGAAACAACGTTGCTCCGACAATCTTGTAGAATTTCAAGCACTAATACTTGGACTTGAAATAGCCTTTGACATGAAGCAATTGTAGTTGCAAATTTTTGGTGATTAAACAACTCTTGGGAACCTATGAGGTCAAGAAGCTTGAGTTGCGCTCTTATCACTGTTATGCCTAAAAGTTGATAGGATGGCTTGGAGATGTGACCTCTAACATGTTCCAAGAAAGGAAAATAAGTCAGTCGATGTCTTTACTGTTGTAACCTCAACTCTGACTATTCTTGATCAAACGCAAGTTACTGTCTACCAAAATGGGTAGTACTACAGTTGGATGAAGACAAATATATGGAGAATAAGCTTAAGCATGTTGTCACAGTTTTTGAAGATAATAAAGAGGGCTGGTGACAAGCTACCATCGACTATTTATGTTATGGGATACTTCCAGAAGATGCTAAAAGAAGGACTGAGATTTGTTGTCAGGAACCTCATTTTCTCTACTACAAGGGCATATTGTATAGGAGATCATTTGAGGGAATGCTCTAGTGGTGCTTGGGGGAGGAAGAAGTGACTCAAGCGTTGCAAGAGGCACATTCAGGAGTATGTGGACACATAAGTCTGGACCAAATCTCCTCTTTCACATAAAAAAGGGGTATTATTGGCCAACCATGGTAAAATATTTGCTTGGATTATGCTCAAAGATGCAACGCTTGTCAATTCCATGCAAACTTCATACATCAACGCCTAAAGTTTTGCACTTGACTATTGCATCTTGGTCATTCGAAGCTTGGGGATTAGAGAACTGCCAAAATCTTCAGGTGTGCACTTGTACATCTTGGCTGTGACAGGTTACTTCTCAAAATAGGCCGAAGTTGTAGCTCTTAAGGAAGTCAAGAAAGAGAATGTTAAAACTTCATTCGAGTAAACATTGTTTACCTATTTGGCATTCCACGATACGTAATAATGGATAACAACAAACCATTCGATAGCAAGTTGATGAATAAGATTTGCAATCTTTTTAGCTTCATGCAGCAAAAATCTTCTATGTATCATGCTGGCACCAATGGTTTGGCCGAAGCATTCAGTAAGACTCTATAGTATCTTTTGAATAAAGTGGTCTCTAAGTTCAAACGAGACTGGTACAAAAAAATGGAAGAAGCCTTGTGGGCATATAGAATGAAATATCGCACACCAACTTAAGCAACCCCATATTCGATTGCTTTTGGATTTGAAGCGGTCCTACCACTTGAGCATCAAATATCGTCCTTGAGACTAGCTATCCAATAAGGGCTTACTGAGGAAGAAAATGCTCGACTACATCTAGCCGAGTTAGAAGCACTTGATGAAAAAAGCATAGAAGCCCAACAAGATCTTGAATATTATCAAGCTCGTTTGTATCGTGCTTTCAACAAAAAGGTTTGGTTGAGGTGTTTTCAAGTTAGAGACCAAGTTCTCATAGTAAGGAGGCCCATTATCACTTCACATAAGTGCGGGGAAAATTCACCGCGATGTGGGATGGACCATATGTAGGACAACAAGTATACTCAAATGGTGCTTACAAGCTTGTTGACGCTGATGCCATAAGGATCGGTCCTATAAATGTGAAATTCCTTAAGAGGTATTATCCTTGAGGAAAATTATGCTCCTTGAAATTTGAGTATAAAAATGCATTGTACTCGTAGACTACAAGAATATAAACTATGTACGGCACCCTGAAAAAAGAAAAACACTCCCACTAAAACTACTTTGTGACTTGATCCTCTTCACTGAGCTATGTAGGCGCTTGAAATTATACTCTAAGTTCAGTTGCATGAGTGTTAAAAACTATATGTCCCTACTTGACTCCTTATGGGGGCAAAGCCCTATAGAATGGGAGTTTCTTCGATGGCATTCAACTTTAATCAAGTTTGCAGGTTGAAGTTCTCATGTTCCCCAAGTTTACATGAGTGTCAAAACTACATATTCCCTTTTTGATCCTTTTCATTGAGATTTTTAAGTACATAGAGCTACATCCTAAGTTCATTCTTATAAGTCTAAGCAAAAAAAGGAAAGGGAGTGAAGCATCATGGTATTTTCCTAAAAAGTGCATTGCAAGTCAGAGAGGCTCGAGCAAGGTAGAATTTGTGTTGTCTTTAAAGAAATACCTATCCAAATTCATAAGTTTTAGATGAGAATTTTCTTTTTACATGTTATAGTCTTGAGAGCCCTTTGGTTAAGGGGGCAAAAATCTCGCCATTTCAGCCTTTCAATGCATCAACGTGAATAAATGAACCTTGAAACTAAAGCATAAAAAAACATTGAAGAAAATATGCAACGTAAAGTAATCAAAAGATTTCTTTGCTATTGATAGTAAAAAGAAGGAGGACATCAACTAAGCAATCAAAAAATAGAAAGGGAAAGCATAAAGATTGAAAGAAAACATGTTTCTATTGGCTAATCTAAACATAGCTTATAATTGGCTAATTCTTGATGAGAGACTTCTAAGATCTTCTTCTTCTCTTCTACCTCATTTGAGGCAGTTGAGGTTGCTAGGGAAGCATCAACATATTTGTTGTATTTCTGTTCAGTTATTTAAACTTTAGATTCAACATCTTCAACTTCTTTCTTGACAACATCTTAACGAGCCTTTAACTCTATCACCTTTTTCTTTGTCTCCTTGAGGGATTAAAGAGTAGCAGATAATTCCTTGGATTTTTCACTCTTTTCTTTCAAAACAAAAGCAAGATCTTTCTTGGCTTTACATAAGGCTCATACTTTTCAAGCTTTACAATTTTATCAGCAAATACAGTCATACTTGGTGATAAGAGGTGGCAAGTGAAAAGAAGGAGTCCAATAAGTTCTTCAAAGGAGAAATGTCCATACCCATTTTATTTATGTCCTCGAGAATTACTTGGACCTAATACTCAATGGAAGAAGCACGTTTTGCTGTAAGGACAATGAGTTTAGAATGTATCTTAGCCCACGCTTCTTTGACAATAATCATTCGAAGCTCCGAGATGACTTTTTTTCCATCAAAAATGGACATGGATATTAATGGTTGTTCGCAATCATTGAACTCTAGGTAGCTTATAGTTTTTCCATGAGAAGAAGAAGTAGCCTCTTGTTTCAACTTAAGTACTGAAGATGATTTCCTTTAATTTGGTCCATCTACAGATTCAGTACTACCTTGTGGTTCAAAAACTGCCAACATATTGATGTTGTTTTCTAAAAAAAAGAGGGAAGATAAAAATTAGCGACCTAATGGGGTACCACAGGATAACAGTAAAGTTAAAATCATTACCTCTTTGACGTCTGGCAAAGTCCTTGAAGAACTAATGTCATCCTCAGCAATCTCTACCACATGAAAATTAGTGTCTTATTGCGTGTCTGAAGGTCGTCTTAACCTCTTCCAACACTCATCGCTTTTGGTACTAGCACTTTCATCTTGAGATGGTCGCTTAAGAGGAGAATGATAAGAGCGTCTTCATCCGAAATTATAACTTTAGACTTTACAATAGGAGGTTTACTTAGTATTAAGACCTTTTCATCATTTTGAATGACATCAGTAGAAGGAGAAACATCATTCATTAAAAATTACACGTGACTTTCTAGAAAGTTACCATACACCTTGTCCCACCAAGACTGATAATTGAGCGAAAAAATTTTTGTTAGATTGGACTCTTAGGGAGGAAATATTTCCTTTGGCTTGGATTTAGTCAATACACAAATTCGTGCAAGTCTTTATCCCTCAACTAATGAAGCCTCTTGGAAGTCACGATCTAATCTACCAGGGACATCCTGAAAAAATCCAAATTGACGGCTAAATTTGTGAGGACTATAAGGCTTAATAATGAATACACCTCCATCCCTTAGAGTAAGATAGCTTGAACGAATAGTTAGGAAGAAATTTGATTGATATTTTTTTTGTGTGTCGTCATCACGGTACAAGTATGCCTGAGGTCTGTTTAGCAATGTTACATCCCAAATGAAAGTTCCGCCCCATGTATACGTGTTTATGCCTCCACTTTTTCATAGTAGCTCACAACGCCTTCGCCAGAATAAACGACCATAAATGGATCTTTCATCCATTTGGCAATGGATAGTGAGTCTTGAAGTAATAGGCCAACCAATCGTACACATAATGGATTGAAAAACAAGTATGGATAGTATCATGCTGTGAATATTGTGAAATTATGTTCACACCTCTGTAGATACTTACCAAGATCGGGACTGCAAGGCTAACTCTTCATCCTCATGCTAGTTGATAGGCAATCCTAAAGATGCCTGGTCGAATAAAGCCATACTTTTCTGTAGGAAGCACGAATGCACATCACCAACAAGACAGAAATGTTGCAAATACATTTCCTCTGCCTTTTGGTCCCTAACCCTAAATTTAGGAAACAAGGATTCTTAAGTAGAAGACCAATTGATATCTCATCAATTATTTCAGTTGGATTATGTGAAACTTTAAGACCAACAAACTTTTTTCTTTTCTTAGAAGGGTCTGCTTTTATTTTATGTCTTTTTTGCACCAAAACTGTACCCCTTATTCCATGGAAACATACAGGTCGCTATTATTGGCTACTCACAACTGATGAGAAAAATCAAATAAATTCTCATAGGATAGTGGGAGAAACCTTTTTCCTTTGTCAAGTACAAATGTCAGTTCTGCCGCATTTGTTACGACTTCCTCAAAAATACTTTCGGTTATGGGTAGACCACCAATTGCACATACGTCCTAGAGTGATATAGGTACTTCTCCAACTAAGTGAGCAATGTATTGGTAACAGGACACTATGCTTCGCTGGATCGCATGATGTAAGCGTAACGATCGTAAGTAAAAGGCGAAGCATATATAACATCATTAATATTTGTATCCTTCAAATTTTGGCGACTCCTGCCTAGATATCTTCGGCCCATTCTCAATAACAATGAAAATAGTGAAACTCTCCGTCAAACATGAAAGTATATCATTCCATCAAGTCTCACCATTAATGATTCGGTGCCCCAGAAATGCTAGAGAACTGGCAGTATTTCTAACATGGTGATTAGGAGAGCGAAGTTCCCAAGTCTTTGGAGGATGACCACTATGTTTGAGAGTCCGATTATCTAAATTAGGAAGGTCCACTAGAGCCGACCATGGAGCAGCATACAATACATCTAATGGAGTACCTACAATTAATTTGGTCTCCATATTACTAACTTTATGGTATGATATTACAAGGTATTGATACTTAGAAGAATATGACTTTAAATCTCTGAAGTAAACCATGATTCGAACTGCGAAAAAAAAAGTGTCTTATTAGCACTTAATCCAGTAACTCAATAATCATGGTTATGAACTCAGATTTTTTTAAAAAAAGAAAAAATTATACATAGTCTGAGAAATATAAAGCCTTAGACAAATTATTAAAGTCTTTGCATTAAACAATGTGAAGTCTTTAGCTTGGACAGTATGGCGTCTTTGACTCAGATAATGTAAAGTCTTCACCAAAATTATGTAAAGTCTTTGTCTTAAATGGTGTAAGGTCTTTAGCTTGGACTGTATGAATCCTTTGATTCAGACAATGTAAAGTCTTTGCAAATATTGTATAAAGTCTTTGCCTTAGACGGTGTAAAGTTTTTAACTTGGACTATATGACACCTTTGACTCAGACAGTGTAAAGTCTTTGCATGTAAAGTTTTTGCCTTAGATGGTGTAAAGTCTTTAGCTGGGCCTTTGACTCAGACAGTGTAAAGCCTTTGCCAAAATTATATAAAGTATTTGCCTTAGATGGTGTAAAGTTTTTAGCTGGGACCATGTGGTGCCTTTGACTCAGACAGTGTTCTTTGCCAAAATTATGTATAAAGTTTTTACCTTAGACGATGTAAAGTCTTTAGCTTGGACTGTATTGTGCCTTTGACTTAGACAGTGTAAAGTCTTTGCCAAAATTATGTAAAGTCTTTGCATTAGACGGTGTAAAGTCTTTAGATTAAACTGTATGCGGCGTTGACTCAGATAGTGTAAAGTCTTTTCCAAAATTGTATAAAGTTTTTGCCTTCGATGGTGTAAAGTCTTCAGCTTGAACTGTATGGAAGATTTGACTCAGATAATGTAAAGTCTTTTTTCAAAATTACATAAATCTTTGTCTTAGACTGTGTAAAGTCTTTAGTTTGGCTTATATGACACCTTTTACTCAGACAGTGTAAAATCTTTGTCAAAAGTGAAAAAAAAAGGTTGCTGTAATTTAAGTCAACAAAATAAAATTGGGGATAAAGTTGACAAAGAAATAGAACAACAAAATCATCAATTTTCTTTGTAAGTATTATATTTTATTCTTTTCAAAGAAAAAAATCATCAATATTCTTTATAAGTATTTTATTTTATTCTTTTCACAAAAAAGATTTTAAAAAATTATTTGGGAACTTGTGATCAAAAAAAAAGAATGATTCATCAATCAAAGAAACTATTTCTTGATGAATTAAATATATGTATATTCTTTTTTTTTATTCACCTTCATATGAAAGACAAATGCTCATGTGATTAAAAAAAAGGGATGATTCATCAACCAAAGAAACTATTTGTTGATGAATTAGTTATATGCATATTCTTTTTTAGTCACTTTCATATGAAATACAAAATACCCATTTGATTCTAAAAAAAAAAAGGATGATTCATCAACCAAAGAAACTATTTCTTGATGAGTTAGATAAATTGATATTCATTTTAAGTCACTTTCATATGAAATACAAAATATCCATGAGATTAAAAGAGGAATAAAAACAAAAATTACCTGGAAAAAAATGCTCCACAAGCAGACAAGCAATTCACAAGATTGCAAGATCTCAAACGTCTTGCAAGCAGAGAAAAAAAGAATCGGTGCTCATCAACTTAAAGAAGAGATCCTTGAGTAAAAGGTGGGTAGACTTCCCTTCTCCAAAACAAACTCAGATTAAGATATAGGTTATGCTATCCTAATAGGAATAGTCAATAGCGGTTCTCCACCACTTCGAGTAAAAGGTGGGAAGATTTGTTTTAGCTTAAGGAGTTCTAATACTATAAAGTTAAAGAAAAGGGATAGCGACTTAAGCATTAAATGCTTCCAAAAGTGGGTCCTATTAAACCTTGAGGATGTCACTTAATTTTAATAATAAAATATCATGTGAATCAAAGTATTTTGAGTTGGTTCAACATGTATTAGTCCATGTTCCCCATAAATAATATTATAATTAAGTATTAAGTTAATACTTCAAGTCTAATCTTTAAAAGATAAAATATCTCGACCAGACTTCAAGTAGGGATCATTTGTAATCATATAAAATTTATATTTTATAAATTTCATAATATGATTCAAATTATATTAAATTCAAAAAATATATTAGTCCAAGTGAATATTGTGGATTAATATAATTGGGTTAATTAAGTGCAATAAATATGGATTTAATTAAAAGCCCAAATTCATTTATTTGGACTACAAATAATGATCGACTTTATTGGGCCCAATATCCCTTCTTCCAAGAGGCTCACTTGATGCTACGTGCCAAATGATGTGGCACGCCAAGTCAAAAACAAAGAAGCCAATAGGATCATGTCATGTGTCAAAATGACAAGCCCATTTCATTAAAGCCCAATATGCCATGTCACTTAAATCTGATTGGCAGGGAGAAAGCCTGATTCTATCATGACTCCTCTATTCTACAACTATATATAGGGGTCCTCGTAATTAAGAATTGATATCAAGAATTCTAACAAAAAGCAGAGAAAGCTCATGGATCAAACGCCACAAATTTCTCTACAAAGTTCAAGAATTCAAATATTCAAATTCAAGAACAAGCTTACAAGCTCTTGAACTCAAGAACAAATTCAACCTTCAAGCTCAAGAACAAGATCAAAATCAAGATTCGAATCAAGATTTAATATCAAAGTTCAAGAAACAAGGTTTAGATTCAAGATCAAGCTCAAGAGCCCCTTGAATTTACACTTGAAAAGGCGAATTAGAGGATTGATAGAGATTGTAACACTCACATATTGAAATCATATACTAAAATTTGCGTTGAGAAAATAATAATCAAGAATGAAAATATCAAAACAATTATAGTATTTGATTTTGATAATGTGAGTGTTACAATCTCTACGAATCCTCTAATTCATCTTTTCAAGTGTAAATTCAAGGGTTTTTGAGCTTTATCTTGAATTTGAAGTTTTTTCTTGAATCTTGATTTTGATCTTGTTCCTGAGCTTGAAGCTTGACTTTGTTCTTGAGTTCAAGAGCTTGTAAGTTTGTTCTTGAACTTGAATATTTGAATTCTTGAACCTTGTAGAGAAATTTGAGCCGTTTGATCTATGAGTTTTCTCTAGCTTTTTGTTAAAATTCTTGGTATCATTTCTGAATTTATGAGGACCCCTATATATAGTTGTAGAATAGAGGAGTCATTATAGAATCAGACTTTCTCCTAGCCAATCAAATTTAAGTCACATGGCATGTTGGGCTTTAATGAGATGGGCTTCTCATCTTGACAATGGCATGATCCTATTGACTTCTTTGTTTGAATTGGCATGCTACGTCATTTGACACGTGATGCCAACTTGGGCCTCTTGGATGAAGGGATGTTGCGCCTAATAAATTTGGTCTTTTGTACCCAAATAATTGAATTTGCGCTTTTAATTAAAGCCATATTTTATTGAACTTAATTAATAAACACAATTATGTTAATCCACAATATTCATTGTAACACCTCAATTTTTTTTTAGCTAAGACCGAGTCGTCCTTCATATGATATAGGATTTTAGTTGATGATTCCTAATTTAGTATAGGTGTTAAAGTCAATTTCTTAGTTTGGAAATAGAATTGGAGATGATCTAAGGTCATACGAACCCTCTAATACGAAGTTAAGCTAAAAACTTTCTTAGCGTTTGAATTTCAATCTAAGATTTTATACAATTTAGGTGAACCAATGACTCGTAGGTTGTATACACATGCTAAGATCAATACCTATAGTATTTAAAGTATATTAGGTGTGATTTAGAGTCATAAGAGATCCTTTACATCAAGCCAAGTTTAAAGAATTTCTAGCGACTAAGTTTTCATATGAGTCGATACAAAGGTCAACTTCAAATGACCCTATCTCCTAAAGTATAATCAGTTAGATGACCATTAAAAAATCAAATCAAAGATATTTGAATTAGCTTTCTAACGCATTCAATTTCTCCTCAATCAGAGTTCAGAGTAGAAAGTTATGACCACTTTAGTGAAGGGGTGCAGAGCTGTCTGAAGGTCCGCGCCCGGAGCGTGTCGCGGACCAAACTCGGTCCCTCATTGGATATGCAATGACGATTCTTTTTCCTTTTATTTTAAGGGTACTTTTATCCTAAAACTTTAGTGTTAGACCCCGTAAATTGCTAATTGGAGGTCAATGATTAACTCGGAAAATTGTTGGGATTGAGGTATATTTCAATT
>JAOTQR010000011.1:13828664-13870422 GCA_025774065.1 Solanum ossicruentum | reverse complement strand
ATAATCATGTTTACACCTATTGGGCTTGTATGTGAACATATTATTTGAATATATTATTAATTATATATATTCAACATACTATATCACTTGCTATATATCTCCTTCTATATAACGTGCCCTTGCATCTAACATTTAAGTGCAAGTTTGGTAAGTCATATGCATTACATGCCCGCATACTTAGTACATTCAAATGTATTAATGCATACTTTTGCCTACATGATCTCACCATGTAGGGACCAAGGACTACGTTCATCCACCATTAGACGTTTATCTTAGATCTCAAGTTTTGCTTGTTGTGGTGAGTTCTATCTTCCAAGCAGAAACAACCATTCCTCTACCTATGGTGTTTTACCTATTTAGTATAAATTGAGGGTGAGCTTGGAGTATGTCTTGACCCCCTGTCCTATCTTATGATTAGATGCATTATTGGACATCTTGTAACTCCTTTATGATTATATGCTAAGTGTTATGATTGGAGGTTTGATTATGGTATTGGCTATCTAATAGTTATCATTATGTGATTGGGTTGCAAGCTTATGAAATGTTTCTGTGTCATGTTGTGGAAGATCCTAAGTCGCGAATTTCCTCCATAGCGTGAGTCATACTTACCCACCCCTTAGTATTTATGTTCTACGTACTTTCTGAATACATGTTTCTCCCATTCCCCAAAACATCCCCATAGTGTGAGTCCTTTTCTCTCGTCCCTTAGACTTATGTATTTATTTTTCTATTGCACTTTTGAACCGATTATGTGAATATGGATATTACGAGGCTTGTTTGGAAACTCTTGGGTTCTCATTCTCTATGTCACTCCTACGCCCTAGATCCGGGTCGTGACATTTTTAGATGTACATAACTACAGAACTCGTATTATCACTTTATTTTAGCTTGTTCTTAGAGATTGAGTTGATAACTTTTGTATTCATCTTTGGATCTTGAGTTTGCTATTTATTTTGGATTTCATGTTCTTCAATTCTTCGTTGTAAGTGTTCAATTATGCAAAATTATATCATGATTTCTTCATCTATAATGAACATGAGTAGCTAAAATCCACAACTAGGGTTATAGGAACCACGACGAACTAACAAAGTAAAAATTGAATAATTTGTAATCCTTGGATAGTGTGCATACATGTGTTATTTATTCTTTATTTTAAATTCTTTTTAATGGTGACCAACGTTAGAACTTGCCTTATTATTACTTGTAGGCCCAAGGGGCTAATGAATGAGAAAAGGGATAAACAACAATATTTGACATGAGCACACTATTCTAATCAACTTGAATGGCCCAAGGGATGGTTACATTGGGACAAAAGGTTAGTAATGCAACACTCATAGCCTTTGCATTGTAAAATTTCCTAGTTGCCGGCCAAGGAATTAGGTTAACATAACTTACCAATTCTGCATACTACACACTAGAGAAGGTTACAGTTATTAGTTATACTATATTAGGTACTCATGGGGAACACAATACTCTAGTTACTTCTCTCACTGAAATTAGTTATACGTATATTAGCTATTGATCTAGTCTAGGTTTGAATTATTGTTTTTACATCAAAACCCCTTTCTGAAAGTAAGTCAATTAATTCATCCAAATTACTTTAATTACTCCAAGTCTAGACTGTATTTTTAATGGGATCGACCCTAACCATTTCAGGTTCTATATTTGAACAATGATCGCATTATACCTTGATTGCGAGGTGTAATTTAGGCGTGATCAAATTTTAGCGTCGCTGTCGAGGAATAGTATTTTTTAGATTGGTCTAATTAGGGTGATTAGAGAGTTAATCCTTATTTCTGTATTTTACGTATTTTTGTTGATGTTTTCTTTTTCAGTAGATAGTTGTAGTGTATGCCCAATACCCGAAGTTGAGGCATTCTCTTGACTTTATTTGATCTAGAGATTCAAAGAACGTTGAGAAGAATAGCCCAAGATAATGCCAACAATGCTGTAAACAAGGCGCTGAACTTACAAAACCAAAACCCACCTCTACTACGAGTGGCAAAACATCAACTGCCACATGGCCAACAAGCAGTAGTAGATGGGTGGAATCCTTATAGACTTGATCCAATGGCGGTTGTTGTCACAAGGGCAATTGTGTTACCTCTTCTACTGATGGATACTAAGTTCGTCATATCAAATGGGTTTCTACAGATGTTGCAGCATAGAGGGTTATTCTCGAGCTTACTATTAGAGGATCCATATAACCATCTACACAATATTTCCTTCGTCTATAAGATATGATGGGGAATAAAAATCTATCAATGGACGTCATTGGGCTACATGTCTTCCCATTATCTCTTATCAGTGAAGCGGTGGTTTGGTTATTTGAGCTTCGATTCAACTCTATCGTTACATGGGCGAAGATGTAAAGAGCGTTCCTAGAGAGATGCTTTCCCAAGTCAAAGAAGTTGAAACTTAAAGAACGAATCAATAAATTATCATAGGCACCTGGGGAGTCCATTAGCGCCACTTGGAAGTGGTATATTAACTACTTGCAGAGTGTCCCAGACCACAAGATAACTAATGATTCACTAGTAGAAATATTCTACTGAGCACTGGATAAAAATAGCAAAGCGGTTGCTGACACTATAATTGGAGGATCATCCTTGGACTGCACGTTTACAAAGATATCCCAATGACTGGAGAGAGTTGCAAAGACTAATCGTGCATGGGGCACGAGGGACTCAATGACAACAAAAGTTCCTTTTCATTTAGTACTAATTTAGAGCAACCTAAAATTAATTAAGAAGTCTTAAAGGAGTTAGCCTGGATCAATACTAATGTTGGGTTATTAATGAAGCAACAACAGGAATGAGTAAACAAAATCAATCAACAACGACCGAGGGCACCCGTTCACCACTTCAGACCTATTACAACAAGGTCATTAGTGTAGAAGAAGGAGGATCTAGAGCATTTACCATATCTTGCACCATCGGAGTCTTCAACTTTGCAAAGGTGTTATGCAATTTAGGAGCTAGCATTAACTTGATACCTCTTGTAGTGTTCAAGAAGCTGGACTTAGGAGCCCTCATGTCGACTAAAATGCAGTTGTTGATGGCATACAAGACTTTGAAGAAACCTATGGAGATACTTTATGACGTTCTAGTAAGAGTTGAATTTTTTTATTCTCCTCGGACTTCGTGATACTTGATTGTGAAGTATATGATAAGCTTGTTTCGTTCTTATCTTGAGAATCATAATTAAAGCATTTCTATTAAAGTAATTAAATATTCAAGGCATATTAATTCTTTTGTTCAAAAATATTTTCAAAATCATATGAATTGTATAAACAAAGTTTGCTCAAAGTCTAATACAGGAATTAGTGCAAAACGGTTTCACGACCCAAACCTAGGGCCTAGACGTGACACAACGCATGGGGAACCCGAATGAACCCCAAGCAAGTGTCTTAACATATCATTACACATCCTTGGTCGCAAAAGCAAGAAAATAACAAATAAAGAGCAGAAGTAAGGAACATGGGGCTAAGGGACATATTTCATAGCATAAACATCAAAGAGTCAAGAGAGAGTCGAGCTTATAACATTAATACATATCTTGTCCAACAACACCTCTAAACATAGAACTTAGCGGGGGCCAATAAATATAGTCGGCCTCACCCTCATAGTCAATAAGAAACATACATCAAGAAAAGAGAGTCTTAATACATAGCATAAGAGTAAAGTTATTGTCCCCGAAATGGAGGACTCACCAACTAGCTTGAGATAGATCGTACTAGACACATGGAGGAGGATGATGATCAAGTGGGGTTCTGGTTCCTACATGGTAACATCATGTAGACATAGAGTATGTGTTAGTACATTTGAATGTACTAAGTACGTAGGATGCGATGCAACAATAAGTAAGCAACATAGTCAAAATGAATAATTAGGCAATAAATGATCATATAACAATATGGCATGCATAAATGATACTTGAAGTAAACATACTTGTATGTAGAACATATTACATGTGTAGGAAGAGACCATTATAAGTAACCCTCAATAGGGGAGAGGCGATTTATATACAAACCCCCAATAAAGTTGCACAGGCCTACTACCTCCCGAGCGAGGCAATTGAGGTACAAACCCCCCAACAAGGTTACATGGGCCTACTACCTCCCGAGTGAGGCAATTAAGGTAAATACTCACCAACAAGGTTGTACGGGCCTACTACCTTCCGAGCGAGGCAATTGAGGTATATACCCCTCCCCCGCAACAAGGTAGTTCGGGCCTAAACCCCCCGAACAAGGCAATTGATCAACTTCCAGCCCTATAGATACTTTTCATGAAATCAATACTTTTGTACCATCCTTTCATCATCATAATGTCATACAAGTCATAGGTCATGCAATAGAACATCAATGACTCAAAAACTCTAAATCAGACATTTTTATCAAACACTCGATGTGTGTGTATGCTAGTGTAAAATCATATAATTAAAGAGAGAAATCATGCAAGAAATCTTTAAGTAAGTCATCCCACTAAAACTTGGTAACATCATCATGCAATATACATCAAGACCCTTCATCAAATCTTAAGATAGATCAAAGATTCATAGCTCAAAACATGCTAAAACTATCACACTTTTACAAAACCCAACATAGTTCACAGTCAAATTCATAATAGAAAATTCATATGTAAAATCAACTTAGAAACATGTATTTTAGGTAAAAAGGAAGCTTGGACACCATGGGTGAAAGGACCCAATGGTTGAAACGTACATACCTTGACTTTGGGGAATCCTTGAAGAAGATTGGAAATGGAAACTTGAAGCTTGAATGAGAACCTTAAGATCCGGATTGAGTTTCGGGACTTGAATTTAGGGTGAAATATTTGTCTAAGTGTTTGAGTAAGTATTGGGGAATGTTTAATATGATATGATGGTGAAATATAGCTATGTGTAGGTATTTTCACGCATGGGAGGACTTTGACCCAAGACTCAAAAGTCTTGGATCGAAATAGAAAACTGGCAACATTTTTACACTGTGGCGCGCCCTTGGCTGATCGTCACTAGAAATCCAATTTTTGCGGTTTTAAAATTGTTCTAAAATCAGGTTAGACTTATTTCCCACTCAATTATTTCCCCTGAACAAGAGTATGAAGTCAAATTCTTGATATCATACACATATTTTGTGATACACTTTCGAGGCACATTTTCAGACATTTTTTGGGTCCTTTCAATATCTCCCCCTTGGGAACATTCATCCCCGAATGTCAAAGAAATATATATAAGAAGATTAATTATGAAGAGATCAGCCCCATCAAGAATGCAACAATACACTTAAACACCATTTTAAAAAATCTCAACATAAGTGTTAAAATCGCCATGAACTTTGTCAATATAAACATGAATGCATGCAAATGACTTAGGGGATGAAACGTGAGACATGAAACCACATAGAAGATTTAGAATTAGCACCTTAGGCTTGAGTAGAATGGAAGAGATAAGGATATCATTTTTGTATGTTCGTTTCGACCTCCCATGTAGCACTTTCGACTTGTTGATTCCTCCAAAGGACCTTAACGGAAGCAATATCCTTGTTCCTAAACCTTTTCACTTGTCTATCCAAGATCTCTACTAGGACCTCTTCATATTTCAAGTTGTCTTGAACTATGCCCACAAAATCAAGAGGCACAATAGCATTAGGGTCACCTACACATTTCCTCAACAAGACACATGGAAGACCGGATGAACCAATTCCATTTCACAAGGTAATTCCAACTCATAGGAGACCTTACCAATATTCCTCATCACTCTATAAGGACCCACAAATCTTAGACTTAGTTTATCCTTCTTACCAAAATGAACCACACCCTTCATGGGTGACACCTTTAAATAGACCCAATCACCAACTTTAAATTCAAGCTCCCTTCTTCTCACATCGGCATATGACTTTTGGGGACTTTGGGCCATCTTCAACCTTTCTCTTAACATCCTAACCTTCTCAAGAGCCTCCATAACTAGATCTTGTCCCAACAAATCCACCTCTCCAACCTCAAACCACCCAACAAGTGATCTACAACGTCTACTATATAGAGCCTCAAAAAGAGCCATACCAATGCTTGAATGATAGCTATTGTTATATGAAAACTCAATAAATGGAATATGATCACCCCAACTACCTTAAACTCTAAAATACAAGCCCTAAGCATGTCCTCAAGTTTTTGGATAGTTCTTTCGGCTTGGCCGGCCGTTTGAGGGTGGAAGATCGTACTAAGTTTAACTCTTGTACCAAGACCCCTTTGAAAGGACCTCCAAAATGTGAAGTAAATTGAGCACCATGATTTGATACGGTGGACAAAGGAACCCTATGCAACCTCAACAAGTCATGAATGAACAACCTAGCATAATCTTTAGCCCTATACGTGCACTTAACCGGTAGAAAATGAGCTAATTTTGTCATCCTACCAACCACAACCCAAATGGAATCGAAATCCTTTCTAGTCTTGGGAAATCTAACCACAAAATCCATATTAATCTCTTCTAACTTCCAAGTAGGAATCTCTATGTCTTATCCTAGGCCACCCGGCATTTGATATTCGGCTTTGACTTGTTGGGCAACTATGACAAGCGAAAACAAATTTGGCAATGTCCCTCTTCATGCCTCCCCACCAATACATATGCCTCAAATCTCTATACATCTTGGTAGAACCGGGGTGGATAGAATAAGAAGAATTATGAGCCTCATCAAGAGTCTTCTTTCTGAAATCATCAACACAAGGTACACACATACCTACCTTGGTACCTAAGGGCACTATCTCCCCCTTGGTAGAAAACCTGAACCTTTCCCTCTATAACCAAGGCCTTCAATTGTAACAAGGAGGGATCAAGATCTTGTATTTCTTTCACCTCATCAACCAAGGAAGACTTTGAACCATCAACAACCACAATGTCACCATTATCAACCTCTTCCAACCTAACACCTAATCTAGCCAACCGATGGACCTCCCTAGCCACCTCTATACCCCCACCATCAATATAAGCTAGGCTACCCATAGACACTCTACTCAAAGCATCCGCCACCACATTAGCTTACCGGGATGATAATACACTCATATCATAGTTCTTAAGAGTTCTAACCACCTTTTTTGTCTCAAGTTGAGATCTTTTTGAGTGAAGACATATTGGAGACTCTTATGATCGGTGAACACATCAACATGCACCCCATACAAATAGTGACACCAAATTTTCAAAGCAAAGACCACGACAACTAACTCATGATCATGTGTAGGATAATTCTTTTCATGCACTTCGAGTTGCCTAGAAGAATAGGCTATTACCTTACTGTTTTGAATCAACACAACCCAAACCAATCCGGGAGGCATCATAACATACAATAAACCCTTCCAACCCTTCCGATAGAGACAAGATAGGAGCAGACACAAGCTTATTCTTCAAGGTTTAGAAATTCCTTTCACACTCATTGGTCCACATAAACTTGGCCTTTTTTTGAGTCAACTTTGTCATGGGAGAGGCAATAGAAGAGAACCCATTCACAAACCTTTGATAATAACACGCTAAGCCCTAGAAACTCCTATATCCGACGGGGTCAATGGTCTAGGCCAATTTCTAATCACATCCGTCTTTTTAGGGTCCATGTTAATAACATCCCCTGACACTATATGACCTCGGAAGGCACCTCCTTCAACCAAAATTCACACTTCTCATATTCAGCATACAACTTCTCTTCTATCAATCTTTGTAGCACTACCCTTAAATGACCCATATACTCCTCCTCACTATGAGAATAGATCAAAATATCATCAATGAAAACCATAACAAATGAATCAAGGTAGGGCTGAAAGACCCTATTCATAAAATCCATGAAGATGCATGATGCATTGGTCAACCCAAAAGACATAACCACAAATTCATAATGCCCATATCTAGTTCAGAAGGCTGTCTTGGGAATGTTACACTCCCTCACCATCATTTGATGATACCCGGATCGAGTATCAATCTTAGAGAAGTAATAGCCCCTTGAAGTTGGTCAAACAAATCATCAATTCTTGGAAAAGGGTACTTAATCTTGATAACCCTATTAAGTTGTCATTAGTCAATACATATTCTAAGAGACCGTCCCTCTTCTTCATAAATAATATCGGTGTACCCTAAAGTGATTGGCTAGGCCTAATAAAACCCTTCTACAACAAGTCCCTTAATTTCTCCTTCAACTACTTTAACTCCTTCGGGGCCATCAGGTAAGGGGGAATATAAATGGGTTGAGTATCGAGAATGAGGTCTATACCAATATTTGTTTCCCTCTAAAGAGGAACACCGAGAAGGTCATTTGAAAAAACATCAAGGAACTCATTCACCACCGGAACCGTCACTATGGGAAGGACTTTGGACTCCACATCCCTAACCCTCAGAAGATGATAAAGCAACCCCTTAGAGATCAACTATTGTGCTTTAATGCAAGAGTTGAACCTTCCCTTGACCACCATATCATGACCACTCAAGGACGAGTTCATATTGGAATTGGAATTTGACCCTATGTGTTCTACAATCAATAGAGGCATAATATGCGTGCAACCAATCCATCCCAAGAATGACATCAAAATCAACCGTACCAACTCAACAAGATAACAAGGTAATATTTTATGCAAGATGAAAATGGGACAATTTCTATAGACCTTACTAGCAATAATAGATGCACCAATAGGAGTAGACACCTCATAAGATTCAAATAACAATTTGGGCTCAACATGAAACTTTATGGTAATAAGAGGAGTAACAAAAGAAAGATTGGTACAAGGGTCTATCAATGCATACTCATCAAAATCAAAGACTTTTAACATATCTGTGATGTCATCGGGCACCTTATCAACCCCTTGCCTCCTATGTAAAGCATAAAATCGATTATTCCTTGGGGAACCACCTTGTTGACCTCCTCTCCCCAAAGGAATCGCATTAGCATCCCGACCTTGAAGACGAACATCCTTACCCTTGTTACGATTACATGGGCAATCTGTCATTTTATGGCCCACTTCCCCACAACTATAATAAGCATTAGTAGCCCTCAAGCATGGGCCACCATCACCCTTACCACACCATGGACACACCGGTCTATACATCACACCACCTCCCTCTTAGGTCCTTGGGTAGTCATTGACAAATCTACCACTAGGAACACGAGAAGACTCTTGGCCTTGGTGAAACCGCTGACCTTTGTAACTTTGGAACTTACCATTAAAATAGGCTTTCTCGGGCTCACGAACCCTTCTCTTCCTCAATTTCTCCCCCTCCAATTATTCGGCATAAGCCATCATATGGGAAAAATCCATGTCATTAATCAACATAGCGATATAACATTCTTCACTTATCATACCAAAAACACCCATCACAAACTTATTCATTCTAGACCCTGGGTCGACAACCAAGTGTGGGACATATTTTGAGAGTTGGTTGAAGTTGAGGGTATACTCTTTCACAACCGTAGATCCTTTCTTCAAATTCATGAACTCCACTAATTTAGCTTCCCTAAGCTCGAGAGGGAAGAATCGGTTGAGGAAAGCTACCTTAAACTCCTCCCATATTATCAAATTATTGTTCCCCTTCTCCCCCTTCCATTTAGTGTACTAAATTTGAGCCACTCCCTTGAGTTTGTAAGTCACCAACTCCACTTTTTCTTTCTACCTCACAATCATTATGTACAATAACTTGTAACCTCATCAATGAATTCTTGAGGATCCTCATCCACCTTAGACCCATTGAACTCTGGTGGGTTCATCCTTATGAAGTCTCTCACCCGAGATGCCAGAGTAGAAGCATGAGGAGCTTGGGCCCATTGATTGGCTTGACTAGCCACAATTTTTGCAAGCAAAGTGAGAGCATTGTGGAGCTCGCTATGAGTCGATTGTTCCACTGGTCTGCAGACTCTTCTTTCTCTTGTGTTAGACATGACCTAACATAGCAAAGAACAATTGTTAGGGGGAAAACTTACTTCAACTCTATAGAACAACTTAGAACATGAAGAAGGGAAGCATTTCCTAAAACGCCTCATAGCTTCTTGCTCATAGTTGTGGTGTATAACATAATCATGAACGGGACTCTAATCGATGCGGTGTGTTGAATATTGGAGACCTAACAACCTAGTGCTTTGATACCAAGTTTGTCATGACCTAAGCCTAGGGCCTAAATGTGACACAGTGCATGGGGAACCCGAAGGGACCTTAAGCTAGCCTCTTAACATATCATTACACATCCTTGATCGCGGAAGTAAGAAAATAACAAATAAAGATTAAAAGTAAGGGAACATAGGCCTAAGGGACATATTTCATAGCATAAACATTGAAGAGTTAAGAGAGAGTCAAGCTTATAACATTAATACAACAACACCTATAAACATAGAACTTAGCGGGGGCCAAGACATACAACCATGTTTACCCTCATAGTCAATAAGAAAGATACATCATGAAAAGAGAGTCTTAATACATAGCATAATGGTATAGTCATTGTCTCTGGAACGGAGGACTCACCAACTAGCTTGAGATAGATTTTACTAGTGATGTGAAGGAGGAGGATGATCAAGTGGGACTTCGATTCCTACATGGTAACATCATGTAGGCATAGAGTATGTGTTAGTATGCCTAAATATAGTAAGTATGTAGGATGCGATGCAATAATAGATAAGCAACATAATCAAAATGCACAATTAGGAAATAGATGATCATATAACAATATGGCATGCATAAATGATACTTGAAGTAAACATACTTGTATATAGAACATATTACATGTATAGGAAGAGACCATTATAAGTAACCAAGGCCTACCACCTCCTTGGCGTGGTGATTGAGGTACAAACCCTCCAATAAGGTTGCACGGGCCTACTACCTCCCAAGTGAGGCAATTGAGGTACAAACCTCCCAATAAGGTTGCATGGGCCTACTACCTCTCGAGCGAGGCAATTGAGGTACACACCCCTCAACAAGTTAGCTCGGGCCTACTACCCCCCATACGAGGCAATTGATCAACTTCCAACACTATAGATACTTTATATGAAATCAATACTTTTATACCATCCTTTCATTATCATAAAGTCATACAAGTCATAGGTCATGTAATAGAACATCAATGGCTCAAGAACTCTAAACCGGACATTTTATCAAATACTTGGTGAGTGTGTAATGCTAGTGTAAAAACATGCAACTGAAGAGTGACATAATGCAAGAAATTTTGAAGTAAGTCATCCCACCAATACTTCGTAACATCATCGCACAATATACATTAAGACCCTACATCAAATCTCAAGATAGATCAAAGATTCAAGTTCAAAATATGCTTGAACAGTAGCACCTTTACAGATCAAAGATTCATAGTTCAAAACATGCTTAAACAGCAACACTTTTACAAAACCCAACATAGTTCTTAATCAAATTAATAATAGAAAATCAATATGTAAAATCAACTTAGAAACATGTATCTTAAGTAAAAAGGAAGTTTGGGTACCATAGGTGAAAGGACCCAGTAGTTGATACTCACATATCTTGACTTTGGAGAATCCTTGAAGAAGATTGGAAATAGAGACTTGAAGCTTGAATGAGAATCTTAAGATCCAGATTGAGTTTTGGGACTTGAATTTAGGGTGAAATATTTGTCTAAATGTTTGACTGAGTATTGGGGAGTGTTTTGTATGATATGAGGGTAAAATATGGCTAATTATAAGTATTTTCATGCATGGGAGGACTTAGTCTCAAGACCTAGAAGTCTTGGACCGAGATAGAAAATTGGCAACATTTTAACACTATGGCGCACCCTTGTCTTGTCGCGTCAAGGGCGCGGATCATCACTGGAAATTGCATTTTTACTGTTTTGAATTTTGATATGGTTGCTTTAAAATTCAGGTTAGACTCATTTCCCACTCAATATTTTCCCCTGAACAAGAATATAAAGTCAAATTTTAGATATGGCGCACGAATTTTGAGATATATAGAAATTACAATTCTGGGCACTTCCGAGGCATATTTTCAGACACTTTTTGGGGTCGTTTCAAATGGATTCAAAATGAATCAAAAACAAGTGCCGGTAAATCATGTCGTGAAGCTCGGGTAAAAGTATTGAAGCTGTCGAAGAAAGAAATTTCTCAAAATGTGAAAGAAAAATCTTCAAAAAGCGAAAAAATCTTCAAAAGAGAAAAAGGCATCGAAGGACACCTGTCCTTTGTGGAAGGATGACCTCCTTCAATAAAGGACGACCATACTTCATGACTATAAATAGGTAGATCCGTTTGACATTTTCACAAACATCGAAAATTCTCAAGTTCTCTTGTCATTTTCTTGTTTTTAAAAGCTTCTCATTTTTGTATATTAAGTCAAGGTCTTATAAGTAGATTTTGTTGTCCACCCATATTCACGCAATATAATATTCTACTTGCTATTATAAGATTTTCGTGGTTATTTTTATCTTTTAATACAATTATTAATATGTTTAAATATTATTTCATGTTATATTGTAGTATATCTATTACCATGTCTACTTAATTTATTTTAGGATTATGAAGGGAATTAGATATGGAGGATAATATTATTATTCCAGTATATTTATTTATTTTATACCAGTTTCATTCATTTGTAGAATAAACAAATTTATGAATTTGGTCAATTTGTTAATTAGTTATTGAAAAACTATAATTTGTATTTGATAATGTAAATAATAGTTTTAGACAACCACATCGAAGCACACTATTAAAACCTAGGGATAGGATTAATCTAGTGAATCAATCGTCACATGATTATTACTAGTTTATAAAATAAATTAATTAAATAGACTGGATAGTAAGATTAGTTTGAAATTATCTATGACCTGAATTCAATTCATAATCCTTACTTTGATAATTGTCTTAATGTTTATGCAACATATTCAATACATATTGGACTTTAGGGGACTTCCGATACTAATTTGTAGACTTTGCCTAGCTAGTTTTAATAGAATACTTCTTTTGAGCCAATCCTTGAGAATATGACATGGGAATAAATCGACTCCTCACGGAAAAAGTTGACAACCGCTAAATTGCATCATCAGTATACTTTGACATCCCAATCATCTTAGGAAGGTCTTTCTTGGCCACTAGGGAAGCACTAGTGAATATGGAGCTAGGATAACTCAAGTTTAGTGAAGAGGTCATCTTTAATGTTTTCCGATCTAAGAAGAGACCAGATGATTTGAAAGTTGTCTTTATTATTGAGAGTGTTGATGTAGTGCAACTAGAGGTACGAATAGAGGAAAGGTTGGGTGTAGAAACTCTTGAGATTGTATTGATGAACTTTGAGAGTGATGACATCCCAGACTATCATGAGGCGGTAAAAGCACTTGGAGTACACAATTTCCATATACACAAACTCAAGCTAGAGTTGGACTTGAAAAACTATGAGTTAACACCTACTAGACCATCCATTAAAGAGCCATTAGTGTTGGAGTTGAAGGCTCTTCCAGACCACTTGAGATATGTGTTTTTGGGAACTAACAATACTTTACCTATCATTATCGCTGAAGATCTTGATGATGAACAAGTGGAGGCATTGGTATCGGCCCTTAAAAGGACTATTAGGTGGACATCTTGGGCGATATTGTACCATGTCAAGCTGTCTTCATTTCCTTTTTTCTTCGAACCATTTATAAGGAAGGCAGGGCTTAACTAATGAAAAATCGATCTAAACTGGGGAAGTCTTTTCGAATTGCAGACATCATGGCATCCAATGCACCTGTACTCACAACATTCAACTTGTCAAAGACTATAAATCGAGAATTGAGAACCAAAGATGTCTCAACCCACCAACGTAGAAAGTCATACGCAAAGAGATAATTAAATGGTTGGACACAGGTGTGATATATCCAATTGTTGATAATGAATGGGTGTGTGTCGATCCAATGTAATCCAAAGAAGGGAGATATCATTGTGGTTCCTAACACTAGCAATAAGTTGATTCCCATGAGACCAGTACAGGGTAGAGGGTTTAGATGGACTATCGCAAACTCAATGCATCAACAGAGAAGGATCACTTCCCTATGTCGTTCATGGACTAAATGCTAGATCGCTTGGAGGGTAAGGGCTAGTATCATTTTATTTATGGTTATTCAGGTTACAATTAGATTTTCATTACTCCGAGGACCAAAAGAAGACAGATTTTACATGTTCTTATGGCAACTTCGCATTCTAGAGGATGCCATTCGAATTTGTAATGCACCTACTACATTCCATAGATGCATAATATCTATCTTCCCAAATATGGTAGAGGATAAAATTGAGGTGTTTATGGATGATTTCAATATGGTTAGAGATTCATTCAAAGGTTGATTGAGACATCCACATAACGTGCTGAAGAGATGCAAAGAGTGTCACCTTGTGTTGAATTGGAAAAAGTGTCACTTCATTGTAAAAGAAGGTATTATTTTGGGGCACAAAATCTCCATCAGTGGTATAGAGGTTGATAGAGCTAAGGTTGAGATTATTGAGAGGTTTCCTCCACCTATCTCTGTAAAAGGTGTAAGGTATTTCTTGGGACATGCAAGATTCTATAAACGATATAGAGGACTTCTCAAAGATTGCACATACCTTGTGCAAGCTGTTTGAGAAGGATGCTAAGTTCATTTTTGATGATACATGTTTAAAAGCATTCGAAGGGTCGAAGTAGAGGTTGATATCAGCACCGATCATAGTTTCTCTAGATTGGACTCACCCTTTAACATTATGTGTGATGCAAGCAGGGGTCACACATGGTATGGTGTTGGGAAAACACAGAGAGAAGATACTTCATCCCATGTACTACGTCAGCAAAGCCCTCAATGTAGCATAGAAAAATTACACTCTCATTGAGTAGGAGTTACATGTAGTGGCCTTAGCCTTCAACAAGTTTAGATCATATCTTTTGGGAATCAAAGTCATTGTGCATATTGATCATTCGACATTTTGGTGTTTGATGGAGAAGAAGGATGCTAAGTCAAGGTTGATTTAATGGGTACTTCTTCTCCAAGAGTATGATTTTGAGGTGATTAATAAGAAGGGATAGCTAAGTTTGACGATGGGGTTGAAATTGATGACTTGTTCCCTAGTGCGAGAGTATTAGCAGCATCACATGATTTGATACCATAGTTCACAGATTATGCAACCTACCTAGTCAATGATGTTGTGCCACTAATTTGACACGCTATAAGTTTATATCTAATATCAGGAAGTTTTTCTGGATGCACCATATTTGTTTTGTGTCTGTGCAGATAAGATTATTTGTCATTGTATTCCTGAGGTAGAGATGACAAACATTTTGGAGGCTTGTTATTCATCATTGGTCGGTGAGCATCATAGTGAAATTTGGACAGCACATAAGATCTTGCTGTCACAATCCAAGCCTAGGGCCTAGACCTGACATAGCGAATGGGAATACTAAGGGACCCAAACAAGCCTCTTAGGATATCAACCACACATCCTTGGTCGTGGAAGCAAAGTGATCAAAAACAAGAGATAATATATAAAGGGAAGTGGGACTAAGGGAAAGTCTTTGATAGTCATAAAAACATGAAGATTCAAGCTTATAACATAAATATAATATTCCAACAACACCTTTAAACATAGAATGGAGTGGGGCCAAGACACTTTCCAGGCTCACCCTCAAAATGTCAAATGTTCAACATAAAGAAGTCTTAGAAATAGCAAGAGAAGTAGATAGTGTCCCCAAACTTGAGGGCTCACCAAGTTTATCTTCGAATACTCTCACTAGTCACGTAGAGGATAATCAAGAGGAGCTCCAGTCCCTACATGGTGATATCATGTAGACAAAAACATGCGTTAGTACGTTTAAATGTACTAAGTATGTAGGATGCAATGCAACAAGACATAAGCCAATATAATCAAAATTCATTGTAATAGAAAATAGATAAGCATAATCTCAATATGGCATGCATGATCAATGCTTGAGGTAAAATATGTTCATAAATCATACAACTTGCATAGAATATGATACATCTGTAGGAAGAGGCCGCAACCGACAAAGAATAAGACCACATGAGCTGCAACTTGAAATCCCAATGATTTCTCATCATTGGTAAAAAGGTGGTCTACTTGCCAGTGGTCTACTTGTCAAGGTAAATCATACTTTACCTTACGGGATCCGGTCCCATTTCGCAGAAATAACCTCCCTTACAGGAAGCCGTCCCATTTTGGGGTTGATTTCATTAAAAAGTGCACTAAAAGGATCCACTAGGAAAGCAAGGGTAAAGTATACTCCTATGTTGGCACATAGTTTGAGGAAAGGAATATGAAACCATGAAGATGGTCCATGCCACATCCAACACCAGTGTTAAGCCTAACCCCACGGAATAATTGAAATGATCACACTTTAGCAATTTGTAAGAAATATTGAAACATTATATAAGTAGGTCTAAAACATGCTTGACCTCTAATGGTGAGCCTAACTTTAAAACACAAGAATAGATCATCATCAAACATTACGCTTGCATTAACATCAAATGCCCACAAGAGGTGAAAGTTTTGAAAAATGGCTTAATCCGGCATTTACAACATCATAGACATTTTCATGAATTCAATTTATTTTTGAAAGTCCAAAATCATCATAAAGCCACTTGACTCATAAATCATGTCAAGACATTTTATCAAACACTTGGTGGGTGTATAATACTTGTTCAAAATCATGTAATTCAAGAGTGTAATAATATGAGAAAACACCATGCAAATTAACCCACCAACATAGAGTAAACCATCAAATAGAATACCTTGAAATTCATCATCAAATCTCATGATAGATCATAGTTTCATAGCTTAAAACATGCATAGTCTCAATAGACAAAACCCGTTCATAATACAAGCTTGAAATAGATAGTCATGTACAATAAATCAACATTTCATAAAATCCCAACACAATTTATATCCCAACACAATTTATACTCATAATCCATAGTAGAAGATACCCATAGATAATACAACTTGAAAATATGCAATTTTCATAAAAATGGAGATTAGGCTCCATGAGTGGAAGGAAGGACACAATGGATGAAACCCACATACATAAATTTGTGGATTCTTTGATGTAGACTTAAAGGAGGCTTAAAGCTTGAATAGAGTTCTTGAGATTCGAAATTAAGCTTGAGACACTTGAATTTGGATGAAATATTTGGTTAAATCTTAGAGAGGGTTTTGAGAGGGTCTTGAGTGTTATAGAGTTGCAAAATGGCTAAGTATAAGTGTTTTCATGAATAGATGGGTATGGGGCCATGATCCCAATGCCTTAGGCCAAAATAAGAAAGATTAAGGAAGTGATAACACTGATCCGCGATAGGTCAGTGTCACGGAACCATCGCGCACCCTTTCTGTCTCTAAAAGATTTTATGAAAGTTATTTTTTGCTATGGGTCTTTGAAAATTGGTGTTATACCCTTTTTCCAGTTAATTTTACCCCCTAATCAAGAATATGAAGTCAAATATTTGATATCACGCACAAATTTTGAAATATATGAAAATTACAATTATAGGCATTTTTGAAGAACATTTTTAGGGTGTTTCACTTGCATTGTGGCTACTACTGGCCAACTATCCACCAAGATGCCCATGACTATACTAAAACTTGTGAAAAGGGATAGAGAGAAGGTGGATTTTCCCGAAAGCATGAGCTCCCACTAAACCCCATCATGGTAATTGAGTTATGTTGATATTTGAGGTATTTACTTTATAGAACCGTTTGTCAGTTCCATATGGGAATAAGTATATTCTGGTTGTTGTGGACTATATATCAAAATAGTTAGAAGAGGTATAACTTCATAATAATTGAGGAAAAGTGTTTCTCAAAAGAAATATCCTCTCACAATTTGGCACTCTTTGGACAATCATCAGCAATGGAGGTTCCCATTTTTCCAACAGGTTATTCAAGTCTTTTCTAGAGAAGTATGTGATGAAGCATTGGTGGGCAATGACTTAACATCTGTGGAAGAGTAGGCAAGTTGAGGTATCTAACAGGGAGATTTAACAGATTCGATCGAAGACCATGAATGCAAAATTGATAGATTGGTCACAAAGGCTAGATAATATGTTATGGCCATACAAAACTACAGTCATATAGGTATGTTTTCTTACCAAATTATTTTGGTAAATCTTTTCACTTACTTGTAGAGCTTGAGATTAAGGCAATATGGGCACTCAACAAGTTGTATTTGGATTGGAATGATGCGTCTAACTCAAGGATGAGCCAGCTCAAAGAACTTGAGGAGTTTTGGTTAAGGGAATATAAGAGCTCAGTATTTTACAAGAAAAAGATGAATCTGTATCATGATTGTCACATTGAGCATCATCAGTTTCCACTACAAGACTTGATTTTGTTTTTCAATTCTAGGCTGCAGCTGTTTCCTGGAAAACTTAAGTCCAAATAGTTGAGTCCTTACAAGGTCACACATGTTTTCAACCATGGGACTGTTGAGTTAGAATACAAAGGTGGCACGAGGTTCAAAGTTAATGGCTAGAGAATCAAACCATTCTTCAGCAATGCTGATGAAGTTAAGACAGTGAAAGTATGGATGTTTAGGTGAAGTCTGAGTAACCGAGTTCTCTAAGTCTTGCCACGATAATAAATCAGGCACTACTTGGGAGGCAACCCAAGATACTAGTTATAGTTTTCATGTATTAGTGTTAGATTTTGTTTCTGTACTCATATATAGCTTCAATATTCATGTTTTGGTTGGATCTTTTGACTCACAGACTAGAAAGTTATAGGCTAACAATATATTTTGATGAGAATGTGCATGAGTAGGGTGAACGCAACAAACTAGTCCCAAAAGTGAGAAAATTGGGTTCTACGTGTCAGTGTACGTGGTTTAAACCATGAATCGTAGAACCATTCCAGTGAACAGGAATTGAGTGCTTCAAATCCATGAGCCAACAATATGGTCAGTAGAAAAGACTATGTGTCATGAATAGGGTTCGTCGATTCTAGGTAAGTTTTCTAAAAATTTTGCTAAATGTTGGGGGTATCTACGAGCACAACCTACAAGCTGTGGAAAATTCGAGGACCGTGGTTGTATTCGTAGAAGCTAGGCTTTCAAGAGAACCTTTTGAAACACAAAACTAATAATCACGAGCCATAAAAAATTCCACGGCTCATGATCAGAGATTCCATTTTGCCCGACCCAATTAAAAGGACTACAAGAGGGGTATATTAAATTTACCTCTTATTTTCTCGAAAACAAAAAGATACAAATATCCCCAAAACCCTATCCTTCTTCCTCCTTGTCGATGATCCCTCACCATACCATTCTTTACGGCCTAATTCTAACAACCCTCAGCTATGTTTTGGATGCCCCACAGTTTCACTTATTTTGGTTCTTCATAATTTTTTCATCCATAAATTTGAAATTCTGATATGTATATTTTCTTTGAATACTTCCTACTTTTCAGAATTTAACTTTTTGGCTTGTGAATATCATGAAGTTGAAATTATTAATTTTCTTGCCGTAAGAATAATGAAACCTAGAATTTCATTGAATTGATTGTCCATTACTATTTCATTGATACTTTGGCATTGAAAATTATGTGGAATAGTGTACCCTTGCCTATTTGATAAGAAATTTTGTACATTGCATTGTTTAGTACCAATTCATGTTGAAACATCTTGTTAATGTGCTACAAATATTGCATAAATTATATGGGCAATAGCTCAGTAATGCAATATGGTGAAGTTGATATATTGGAATTTATGGATTTATACATAATATTTTCATATATCTTTCCTTGATTGGTCATTGGGGGGTATATTTGTTTATGACTTTTTCTGAATGAATACATGTGGGGTAGGACGGTAATTTAAACTGAATTAGGTTTGGGATCAACTGTTTTGTTCTTTGTATAGTGATGGTTTTGGGACTGTGTTTGACTTGCCATCAAACTTTAATTTGGATTGATTTTGTATACCCAATAATGTGGACTAGTCCGTCTACTCTATAGTTGTGCATATTTTTCATTGACTAGGCCATTAACTAAAATTTAGTATTTTGAGTCACCTGCTGAAGATGAGTTTTGACTTAGGATTTCCTGATGCTGTAGACTCAAATGTACAAGGGTCTTTAACGTCTCGTGATTTTAATTACATACCATAATTGCCCCTCATAAAAAGGGGGTTCAATAACTTGAGATCTTAAAGTTTACAAGATGCACCTGTTTAGTCATAGTTCTAACTATGACCTATGAATAGTGTTCGTTGTCTTCCAGGATAGACTAGTCTTCCTGGTCCGGTATGGATTGAACATTGAAATTTGAAGTAGTAGCTCGCTTGGTTTTATATGTCAGTTATGGACCCTTTCCCTCTTCTGATATGTTATATGACTTGATGATTCTTGTTGAATATTCTGACTAAGGCATTAAGCATTCATTGCATATTGAGCTTATATCTATTGATTATGATTTTTCATATTGCTTAATTTTGGGCTATCTTTTTATTGCATTACACCCTGCATACTTAGTACATTCCAAGTACTAATTCATACTTTTGCTTACATGGTCTAACTATGTAGGGATCAAAGCTCCTACCCATCCTCCTCCTCCATGTGGCTGGACGATTCAGTTGAACATTACTTTTGGTGAGTCCTCCACTTCGAGGACAATAACCATTTTCTTTCTGGACTTATTTAGACTCGTATATTTTGGATACTATCTATTGAGAGTGAGCCCCGGAGATGTTTTGGCCCCCCTTTCAATTCGTATTAGAGGTCTTTGTTATATATTTGGATACATATGTCTTGAGCCCAACTCTTATTATGTTATGTATTATGAAAGACTCCCTTAGTCCCTCTTATGTGTTAAATGATTGTCGTATGAATGAAATGAGAGTCCTAAGTCCCTAATTGCCCCCTTAACATGAGTCATACTTACCCACCCATTAAAATTTATTTGCTAGGTGATCCATGCTAATCCTCTTCCCTATAACATACTCATAGTGTGGGGAAATCCTGTTTCCCCTAGAAATCATGTGTTATTTGCTTTAGTTTTGCTTCTACAACCAGGATGTATGATGCATGCTTAAAAGGCTTATTTTGGGTTCCTTCAAATTCTCCATTCGCCGTGTCACGTCAAGGACCTAGGCTTGAGTCATGACATACTTATCAATCAGGAACCTCACTTCATTGCAATTATCACAAAGTTTTGACACACTTAGAAGTTTGTACTTCAATGCATTGACATAGTACACATCTTCAATAGAGTTTTCAAGAGACCTTCCTATTCTTCTAATTCCGAAAATATACCTTTTCTTTCCATTGCCACCCTGTAGCCCTTTCAAAGATAGGAAGTTTTTTGTCTCTCTAGTCATATGCTTGGAGCTTCCACTGTCCATGAACCATACTGACTTCTTCCTCCAAACTATTCCTGCATAGGACACATTTATTAGATTTGGGAACCTATTTTAGTTTGAGTTCCCAGAAAGAAAATATTGACATAATAAAATGTTTTTTAGTCCACAAAGGCAATTTTCTATGACCTTTTCTAGAGTTAGGACCAAGTCATCTATACGAATTTTTATTCCCAGAATTTTTATCAGAAGAAGGGAATCATTGCCTTCTTAAGGTCCTCTTTAGAACCTTACAATCTCCTTTAATATGGCCATTTCTACCTCAATGCATGCACAATAATTTGTTAGAAATTGATACATACTTGTTGTGAGGATTATAAGGTGGGTCAGTTTTGTTCACACAGCCTAAACCTTTTCTATCATTTCTCCTTTGATTTTTCATATCATATAGGAGTTTTGAAAAGATTGCCCACTTGAGTGACTTATTCAATTCATCATTATCCTTTACCAGGTCCCTTTCTAACTCAACATTTCTCTCTAAGGACATCACCAGTTCCAACTCGAACTCTTTTAGTCTCACTTCAAGAATAAGTTCAACATTACTAGCTTTACCCTTGAGCTTAATGTCAAACTTAGGCCCACTTTCTAATTGATTTAAAAGGTCAATCTTTTTAGTTTCTAAAGCCAGATTGTTTTCTTCAAGATCATACATTTGAAGAGCTAAGGCACTCTTTTCCTCTTGAAATATATCAATCCTATTGCTTAAGACATCCTTTTCAGCAATTAGTTCACACAGTGAATTAATAAGTAAACAAGCAAATTTCTTTAGATTCTTTACAGAATAATCATCCAAGTTTTCTTTTAAGTCAAGTAATTTTACCTCATTCTCAGCTTCATCATCAGACTTTTCCATGAAGGCAAACAAATTGTCAAGAACTTCATCATCATCCTGTAGTACTATCATAGAGGCATCTTCATGTTGTTCAGACTCCTCAGATTCACTTGAAGTGTTTTCCCAAACAACTAGGGACTTTGTCACCACTCTGTCAGCAACTACTTAACTTCTAAATTTTTCTATAGCCTGGTCCTTGAATATGTCATTACCAGACTTAGTGATATCCTTGTGCTCAGCTTTTCCATAAGGACAATCTGATGTAATGTCCTAGTTTTTCACACCCATGACATATCTCAACATTGTTTGAGGATCTTCCAGTGTTACCCTTTTAATGAATCCATTGTTTCTTGTTACAATCTTACAAAATCTCCGAGTCAAGTAAGCTATATCTAGCGTATCATCATCATCATTATCACTTGGAGTAGACTTTAGAGCTAGAGATTTGTCCTTTTCGTTTTCCATTTGCTGAATTATGTTACTTGCTTAACTCATGAGTTTAAAGATTTCAAACAAAAACATCCATGGTGAGTGTCTTTAAGTCCTACACTTCAGTGATGGCATCAACTTTGCTTTCCTAGGATTTGGGTATAACTCTAAGAATCTTTCTGACTTTTTTACTTTGACTAATAAGTTCTCCTAAACACTGTAGTTTATTTGTTGTAGTCGTGAATCTAGTATGCATCTCATGAATAGTTTCTCCATATTTCATTATGAAGTCCTCACATTGAGAAGTAAACAAATCTACCTTTGATTCCTTGACCTATTTAGTCCCCTCATGTGCATTTCTTAGGCAGTCCCAAATCTCCTTTGTTAACTCACATGTAGAGATTTTTTTGTATTCTCCAGCACATATTCCACAGACAATCAGTTTCTTAGTCTTGCAGTTTTCTTAATATTCTTCCTGTCAGCTTCAAAGTACTGTTGTCAAGTTTTAGGAACAATTACGATGACTTCACCTTCCTTAACTTCAACAGTAGAAGTGTATGGACCATCTAAGACAATTTTCCATCATTCACTATCTTTAGGCATAAGAAAGTCATGTATCCGACCATTGAACCTAGGTGGTCTAGTAGATGATTGTTCTTCTTCACAGTTGAGAGGAGCAACTATTTTTCACGGAATATATCTAGGTGTCAACCAATTAGAGAGCTCTGCTTTAATACCACTTGTTGTAATCAATTCTCCCACTACAATGAAGGACCTAGTGTCACGCCCCGAGAAGGTACCCATGGTGTGGCAAACACCCAGGGACTATTCCTAGCTCCCAAGTTAATCACTTGACCTCATCGTCACCTCGTACTTAATAGCAGAAGAAGAACTCAAGCAAAACACCATATGTAAGGATAAATCATATAATATATAAACAACTATATCGTATTATACTTGTAAAATAAAATAGGTTTGAATACATCATTACTCGATACTCCTCTACTCAAGGTCTATGAAGCCTCTACTCAATAAGTCTAGATGGTATCATGATAGACCATGGACACCCCAATCAAAGAAAGTAAACGTATCAAACCCACTCATAAAATAAAAAAGCGCCTCTGGATGGCAAAAAGGGCTCCCCAACTTTGGAAATGTACTGATCTGGACCTCAATAATATACGGGTTGGAGTCCTCTATCACCTGTATCGGCATCATGAAATGATACAGGCCCAAATGGATGTTAGTACATGGAATATACTGGTGTGCAAAATAACTCAAGAAAAGAAAAGCTCGACTCACTCATCTTGACTCATCAACTCATGCTTGACTCAATATACAAGTTTAAAGTAAACCATGCTTTTAAAGTATACTCAGAAACATAGACTCAGTAGTAATAAACTCAATTTAAAAATGTCATGCTCAATAAATGTTTCATAGGAGTTTCTCTAACCGATATACTCTCCGCTCCACCATAAGTTATGGCGATGTACAATGAATTCGGTGTCATTGCCATGCCAGCCCTTAACTTGCCACTGAAAAGGGGTATCAACTCTCTCTTCGATCTATAATAAATATCCACTTGCGGGACTAGAGTCGCCAGAATGAACTGTAATGACTATCCTACACTGGTAATGTAGTTTTGTAGGTTAAAGTAAATATATATACTCGCTCCCTGCTCGGTGCTCGATATTCCCCCCAAGACTAAAACATGCTTAACTCATCAATTAGCTCAATCCTTAATATTCATTCAATCAACTCAAAACTCAATGCTCAATTAATCAACTCAAATTTCAATGCTGAACTCAAATCAATTTCTCATTAGCTCAATCAATCAATGCAAGAAAATCAAACTTGGCTCAAACTCAAACGATCATTTAGACTCACTCAATTTACTCATTATGTTATGCAAGAAAGACATTCATATGTAGCAATATATGGGTGATATACTCAAAGTACTCAACTAATATACTCAAACTAAACTCATAAACATGCATGGAATTAATAAAATCATGAAGTTTAGGGTTCATGCTATCAAATATGGAACAAATATATAAATCTCATATCAGTACTCATGCAATATAGCACTTATCTCACGTAGTAAAATAGGACCTCAGGCATGAATACAAAGATTTTGTATTAGTGTAGTAGAATTTCTCAAATCTCAACTCTTTTCCAAATCTTGACTCAAGAAGTTGAAGGGGCATGTGAAGAAAGGAATTTCACATTTTGATAAGCCTTACATACCTGGGGCAAAGGAAATCATCTCAAATGTAAGCTATTGTTGTAAGAAAACACAATCAAAGACAAGTGGTCATCCAATTACCTTTAAAGTCAATGGCACAGGCTCTCAACTGAAATGACCCCCAAAATGCCCAAAAATGTGCTTCGGAAGTGCCCGAGATTGTAATTTCCATATATGTCAAAATTCGTGCACGATATCAAAAATCCAACTTAGTATTCTTGTTGAAGGGGTAAAAATTAGGAGGAAAGGGGTCTAAACCTGATTTTAGAGCAAACAATTAGCAATTCCAATTTTTCAAGTGACTATATCCAGAGAGCTTTTCGCGCCCCTGGCACGACATGCCAAGGGCATGCAGATGAACGAATTCAAATTTTGCATCCTCTCCATGATATGGACATATATATTTTTCTGTCTAGTTATTATTCTTGCGGTCCAAGACTTTGAAGTCTTGGGCTTAAGTGTCCTCAAATGCAAAAAAATACCCACACTTAACTATTTTTCACTCTCATATTATTCTAAACATTGCCCAATACTCATTCAAACACTTAGCCAAATATTTTACTCCTACACTCAAGTCTCAAGACCCTCTTCGGATCTAAGGATTTCCTCTCAAACTTAAGGTCTCCATCTCCAATCTTCATCAAGTTCATCTCCAAAGCTAAGGTATGTGGGTTTCTTTCATGGGTTTCTTTCACCCATGATGCCCTAGCTTCCTTTTCTTAAAATTGCACAATTTAAAGTTGATTTACTCATGGATCTTATTTATTATGAAAATTACTGCACATTATGTTGGGGTTTATGAAATTGTGACTGTTTTAGTTTGTTTGGGGCCATGAATCTAAGGTCTATGGTAAGGACTGATGAAAGGTGTTGATATATATTGTTTGAGGGTATTACCAAGTATCCATTGATGGTATTACAATGATTTTTCTAGAATGATTCACTCTTGAATTGCATGATTTTACACTAGCATTACACACCCTCTAAGTATATGATTAAGTACCTGGTTATGGGTTCTTGATGAATTGAAGGTCTAATGTATGTCTTATGAGATGAATGACTATATGATGATGAAATGATCATGGGATGATGATGAAAAGGAATGTATGTGTATGATGATAAAAGGGGTGTATATGTATATGATATTATCTCTATATAGTGTTGGAGATGACCAAGCCTAGCTCGGGAGGTCGTAGGCCTGGGTAACCTATTGAGGGGTTGGTACCTTCGTCACCTAGCTCGGGGTATTGTAGGCTCCGAAAACCTTATTGGGGGTTGTTACCCATTAACCTTGATGGGAGGTTTGGACTTTGTCACCCTAGGTGGGGGGTTTGTACTTCATCAACCTCGGTGGGAAGTTTATACTCCGTCAACCTCATGAAGGGGTTCGTACCTCATGCGCCTATCTAAGGGGGTTGTAGGCCTTGGCTTACACTATAATGGTCACTCCTTATACTCGTATTATGATTTATATAAGCATAGTTTTACTTCAAGCATCATTCATGCATGCCATATTCTTAGTATGCTATTCATTGCTTATGATTATGCATTTTACCTTGATACCTACCTCTTGTTGCAATGCATCCTACGTACTTAGTATATTTAAATGTACTAATGCATACTTTATGCCTACATGAGATCACCCTGTAGGAACTGGTGTACTGCTTGATCATCCTCCTCCATGTGGCTAGTACGACTTCTATTAAGCTTGTTGGTGGGTCCTCCATTCCAGGGACGTAACTTATGGTCTATTGCTATGTATTAAGACTCTCTCTCTTTGACTTATGTATTTACTATGAGGATGAGCCCAGTTGTTTTGTCTTGGCACCCGTTCTTATTTATGTAGTAGAGGTGTTGTTGGACATGTTATGTACCTATGCTAAGAGCTTGACTCTATTGACTCTTGATGTTTATTACATGAAAGTTTATCCTTAGTCCAAATTTTCCCTTGTTTACATTTATCTCCTATTGTCATTCTAATTGCTTCCATGACCAAGGATAGGCAACGATATGTTATGAGGCTTGTTTGGGGTTCCTTCGGGTTCTTTATTCGCTGATCACTTCTAGGCCCTAGGCTTTGGTTGTAACAGGGGTGGTATCAGAGCACTAGGTTGTTAGATTCTAGGAGTCCAACATACTGTGTTGATTAGAGTCCCATTCATGGTTGTGTTGTGTACCACAACTATGAGTAGGAGGCTATGGGACGTTTTAGTAAATGTTTCCATCTTCATGTTCTAAGTCATGCTATAGAGTTGATGTAAGCTTCCCCCCTAACGATTGTTCTTTGTTATGCTAGATCATGCCTTATACGAGGGGAAGACGAGCCCGCACTCCTGAGGAGCAACCAGCCAATGAAGAGCTTAGGGATGCTCTCACCTTGCTTGCACAAGTGGTGGCTAATCAAGCCAACCAAGGGCCCAAGCCCCTCATGCTTCTATACTGGCCTCTCGGGTAAGAGACTTCATGAGAATGAATCCCCAGGAATTCCATGGGTCAAAGGTAAGCGAGGACTCTTAAGAGTTCATTGATAAGGTCTAAAATTTTTTCCATCACGGGTGTGAGGCCCGAGGATAAGGTGGAGTTAGAATCCTACCAACTCAAAGGGATAGCACAAATATGGTACAACCAATGGAAGGAAGAGAAGGGAGTTGGCTATGTGGTACTTCTGAGGAGTTCAAGGTGGCCTTCCTTAATAGGTTCTTCCCCCTTGAAATTAGGGAAGCTAAGTTGGTGGAATTTATGAATTTGAGACAAAGGTCCATGAATTTGAGGGAGCATGCCCTTAAGTTCACCAAACTTTCAAAGTTTGCTCCTCACTTGATTGCCGGCCCAAGGTTGAGAATGAACAAATTTGTTATGGGTATCTCCGACTTTGTTAGTGAAGAATATCAGTCCTCCATGTTGATTAGTAACATGGAATTGTCACATTTGATGACCTATGCCAAACAAATGGAAGAGGAGAAATTGAGGAATAGAAGGGGGTTTGAGGCTAAGAGGGCCTGTTTTGAGGGTAAGTTCCAAAGGAGCGGCCAGTTCCGTCAAGGCCAAAGGCATACTCATGCATTTGATAAGAGGGTTGCAAATGATCTTCCATGGGTCCAAGGTGTAATGGGTGTGGCTCTTATTGATGTGTGTTCGAAGTGTGGTAAGGGTCATGGTGGCCCATATTTGAGGAATACCGGTGCTTGTTATAGTTGTGGGAAAATAGGGCATAAGGCGGTAGATTGCCCTCGAAACTATAACAAGAGCAAGGAGGTTCATCCACAAGGTGCTAATGCGATCCCATTAGGGAGAGGAGGCTGACGAGATGGTGCCCCAAGGCACAACTGGTTTTATGCTTTGCATGGGAGGCAAGGGGTTGATGAAGTCCCCAATGTTGCTACTGGTATGTTGAAAATCTTTGACTTTGATGTGTATGCATTGATTGATCCAGGTGCCACTCTTTCTTTTGTTACCCCCTTTGTTTCCCAAAGGTTCCATGTTGACCCCGAGTTATTGCATGAGTCGTATGAAGTGTCTACTCCTATTTATGCATCTATTATTGCTAGAACAATCTATAGAAGTTGTCTTATTCGCATCTTGCATATAGTGTTGCCTTCTAATCTTGTTGAGTTAGCACAGTAGATTTTGATTTCATTCTTGGGATGGATTGGTTGCATGCCTACTATGCTTCTATTGATTGTAGAAATCGTAGGGTAAAATTCCAATTTCCAAATAAACCCATCCTTGAGTGGGAAAGTCAAGATGTGGTGGTCAAGGGTAGATTGATCTCTTGCATTAAAGCCCGTAAGTTGATCTCTAAGGGGTGTCTTTATCATCTTGTAATGGTTAGGGATGTGGAGTCTAAAGTTCTTGCCATAGAGTCGATTCTGGTTGTAAATGAGTTTCTTGATACCTTCCCAAATGACCTTCCTAGTGTTCCTCCCGAAAGGAAAATAGACTTTGGCATACACCTCCTCCTGGATACTCAACCCATTTCTATTCCCCCTTACTGTATAGCCCGACGGAGTTGAAAAGGTTGAAGGAATAATTGAGGGACTTGTTGGAGAAGGGATTCATTATACCTAGCCAATCACCTCGGGGTGCTTCGGTTTGTTTGTGAAAAAGAAGGATGGGTCCCTTAGGATGTGTATTGATACCGACAACTCAATAAGGTCACCATCAAGAATAGACATCCTCTTCCAAGGATTAATGATTTGCTTGATTAATTGCAAGGGGCTAGCCATTTCTCTAAGATTGATCTTCAGTTAGGGTATCATCAAGTAAAGGTGAGGGAGTGTGATATTCCTAAGACGGCCTTTTAGACTAGATATGGACATTATGAGTTTGTTGTGATGTCTTTTGGGTTAATCAATGCACTGACCATCTTTATGGATCTAATAAATAGGGTCTTTAAACCCTACCTTGATTCCTCTGTTGTAGTCTTCATTGATGACATTTTGTCTATTCTTGTGGTGAGGAGGAGTATAGGGCTTATTTGAGGGTTGTGTTACAAAGATTGAGGGAGGAGAAATTGTATGCTAAATATAAAAAGTGTGAATTTTTGTTGAGGGAGGTTGCCTTTCTAGGACATGTGGTGTCGAGTGATGGTATTAAAGTGGATCCAAAGAAGGCTGATAGGATTAGAAATTGGCCTAGACCATTGATCTCGTCGCACATTAGGAGTTTCTTGGGCTTAGTGGGCTATTATCAGAGGTTTGTGAATAGGCTCTCTTCCATTGCTTCCCCTATGAAAAAGTTGACTCAAAAGAAGGCCAAGTTAATGTGGTCCGAAGAATGTGAAAGGAGTTTCCAAACATTGATTGACAAGCTTATGTCCACTCCTATATTGTCACTACTGGATGGTCTTGAGGGATTGTGGTGTATTGTGATTCTTCCCAGGTTAGTTTGGGTTGTGTGTTGATGCAAAATGGTAAAGTCATACCTTATGCTTCTAGACAATTCAAGATACATGAAAGGAACTACCCTACCCATGATCTAGATATAGACATCATTGAGTTTGCATTAAAGATTTGGTGTCACTACTTGTATAAGGTGCATGTTGATGTGTTCACCAATAAAAATAGCCTCCAACATGTCTTCACTCGAGAGGATCTCAACTTGAGAAAAAGGAGATGGTTAGAACTTCTTCAGGACTATGATATGAGTGTGCATAATCATCCGGGTAAGGCAAATGTGGTGATGGATGCCTTGAGTAGGGTATCCACGGGTAGCCTCGCATATGTTGATGTTGGCAATAAGAAAATGGCTAAGGAGTGCACCGGTTAGCTAGATTGGGAGTTAGGTTGGAAGAGGATGTTAATAGTGGTGTGGTTGTTGTTGATAGTTTTTAGTCTTCTTTGGTTGATGAGGTGATGGCAAAACAAGATGTTAATCCCTTCTTGTTAGAATTGAAGGCCTTGGTGAAATAGGCAAGATGGAGGTTTTGTCCCACGGGGGAGATAGTGCGCTTAGGTACCAAGGTAGGCTATGTGTACGATGTGTTGATGGTTTGGAAGAAAGGATCCTCGGTGAGGCCCATAACTCTTCTTATTCAATCCACCCCGGTTCCACCAAAATGTATAAAGACTTGAGGGATGTATATTGGTGGAGAGGCATGAAGAGGGACATAGCCAAATTCATTTCTGATTTTCACACACGTCAACAAGTCAAAGCCGAACATCAAAGGCTAGGTGGCCTAACCCAAGACATTAAGGTTCCTACTTGGAAGTGGGAAGAGATAAATATAAATTTTGTGGTTAGGTTGCCCAAGATTAGAAAGGGTTTTGATTCCATTTCGATTGTGGTTGATAGGATGACAAAATCATCTCACTTTCTACTAGTTAAGACCACATTTGGGGCTGAAGATTATGCAAGATTGTACATTCATGACTTGGTAAGGTTGCATGGGGTTCCTTTGTCCATCATATCATATTGTGGGGAACAATTCACTTCAGACTTTTGGTGGTCCTTCTAAAGAGGTCTTGGTACTAGAGTTAAGTTTTTTACGGTCTTCCACCCTCAAATGTATGGCCAAGACGAGAGGACCATCCAAACCTTTAAGGATATGCTTAGAGCATATGTTTTGGAGCTTAAAGGTAGTTGGTATGATCATCTTCTATTTATTGAGTTTGCCTACAAAAATAGCTATCGTTCTAGCATCGATATGGCTCATTTTGAGGCTCTCTATGGAAGACATTATAGATCACTGGTCCAATGGTTTGAGGTTGGTGATATAGTTTTGTTGGGACTAGATCTGGTAACAGAGACTCTTAAGAAGGTTAGGATGATTAGGGAAAGGTTGAAGACAACCCAAAGTCATCAAAAATCATATGTCGATGTGAGGAGAAGAGACCTTGAATTCAAAGTTGGTGATTGGATCTATCTAAACGTTTCACCCATGAAGGGTATGGCCGTTTTGGTAAGAAAGGAAAGGTCAGCCCAAGATATGTTCGTCCTTATGAGGTCATGAGGAGGGTTGACAAGGTAGCTTATGAATTGAGGTTTCCTAATGAGATGGAATTGGTTCATCGGGTATTCTATGTGTCCATGTTGAGGAAATGTGTGGGTGTTCCGAATGCCATTGTACCTCTTGATGTTGTAGGTATTATTGAGGATAATTTGACATATATAGAAGTACTAGTTCATATTTTGGATAGGCAAGTGAAAAGATTGAGAAACAAGGAGGTGACTTCTATTAAGGTCCTTTGCAGGAATCAACAAGTTGAGAGTTCTACTTAGGAGGACAAAGCGTACATGCAAAAGCAGTATCCTTACCTTTTCCACTCTACTCAAGCCTAAGGTATTGATCTAAGTCATTTATATAGTCTCAAGTCCTAAGTTCAGCGCCCCTGTCATTGCATATGTTCATGTTTAAATTGATAAGTTCATGATGATTTTACCTTATGATGAAGTTTTTGAAATGATGTTTAAGTGCATTGTTGCATCCTATATGGGATGAAATTTTCATGTTTGTGCATCTCATATATGTCTCTTTGACATTCAGGGATGAATGTTCCCAAGGGGGAGATATTAAAATGACCCCAAAAAAGTGCTCGAAAATGTGCCTCGGAAGTGCCTGAAATTGTAATTTCTATATATCTCAAAATCCATGCGCGATATCGAAAGTTCGACTACATATTCTTGTTCACGGGGTCAAAATTAGGGGAGAGGGGTCTAACCCCAATTTTATAGCAAACTATTAGCAATTTTGATTTTTCAAGTGACAATTTCCGAAGAGCTTTTCATGAGCCTAGCCCGACCCCCCAAGGGAGCGCAGATGAAGGAATTCAATTTTTGCATCTTGTCCCTAAGTAGACATGTATATTTTTTGTCCAGTTATATTTCTTGCGGTCCAAGACTTTGAATTCTTGGACTTAAGTGTCCCCCAACGTAAGAAATACTCATACTTAATCATTTTTCACCGTCATATCATTCTAAACATTCCCCAATACTCATTCAAACACTTATCCAAATATTTTACTCTTAGACTCATATCTCAAGACCCTCTTCGAACCTAAGGATTTAGTCTCAAGCTTCAAGTCTCCATCTCCAATCTTTATCATGTTCATCTCTAAAGTTAAGGTATGTGGGTTTCTTTCATGGGTTCCTTTTGCCCATGATTCCCAAGCTTTCTTTACTTATATATTGCATGATTTATAGTTGATTTACTCATGGGACTTATTTATTATGAAAATCATTGCACACTATGTTGGGGTTTATGAAATTGTGACTTTTTTAAAACTATGTTTGGGGCCATGAATCTAAGGTCTATGGTGAAGATTGATGAAAGGTCTTGATGTATATTGTTTGAGGGTGTTATATTGAGAGATTTACACTAATTTTTCTAGCATGATTTCACCCTTAAATTGCATGGTTTTACACTAACATTACACACCCTCTAAGTGTTTGATAAAATGTCCGGTTATATGTTCTTGAGGAATTGAAGGTCCGATGTATATCTTATGAGATGAATGACTATATGATGATGCAGCGATGACGAAATGATTATGGGATGATGATGAAAAGGAATATATATGTATGATGATGAAAGGAATGTATATGTATATAATATTATCTCTATATAGTGTTGGGGATGACCAAGCCTAGCTCAGGGGGTTGTAAGCCCTGGTAACCTATCAAGGGGTTGGTACCTTGGTCGCCTAGCTCGGGGGGTGTAGGCCCAGATAACCTTGTTGGGGGTTGGTAACATCAGCCTTGATGGTAGGTTTGTACTCTATCAACCTCGGTGTGGGGTTTGTACTCCATCAACCTCGGTGGGGGGTTTATACCCCATCAACCTCATGAAGGGGTTCGTACCTCATGCACCTATCCAAAGGAGTGGTAGGCCTTGGCTTACACTATAATGGTCACTCCTTACACTCGTATTTTGATCTATATAAGCATGATTTTTCTTCAAGCATTATTCATAGATGCCATATTCTTAGTATGCTATCCAGTGCTTATGATTATGCATTTTAATACCTACCTCTTGTTGCATTGCATCCTACGTACTTAGTATATTCAAATGTACTAATGCATACTTTATTCCTATATGATGTCACCATGTAGGAATTGGTGTACTGCTTGATCATCCTCCTTCACGTGGCTAGTACGACTTCTATCAAGCTTTTTGGTGAGTCCTCCATTTTGGGGACGTTACTTATGGTCTATTGCTATGTATTAAGACTCTCTCTCTTTGACATATGTATTTACTATGAGGATAAGCTCGGTTGTTTTGTCTTTGGCCCCGTTCTTATTTATGTAGTAGAGGTGTTGTTGGACATGTTATGTACCTATACTATGAGCTTGTCTCTATTGACTCTTGATGTTTATTATATGGAAGTTTACCCTTAGTCCCAATTTCTCTTTATTTACACCTATCTCTTATTGTCATTCTAATTGCTTCCGCGACCAAGGATGTGTAATGATATGTTATGAGGCTTGTTTGGAGTTCCTTCAGTTTCCCTATTCGCCAGTCACGTCTAGGCCCTACTTGGGTAGTGACATCAACATATCCTCCAAGGTTTGAATTGTGCGCACGGCCTGACCATCAGTCTGTTGGTGAAAAGCAGTGCTAAGGTGCACCTTTGTACCTAAACCCTTCTGAAATGATCTCCAAAACTAGGTGGTGAATTTGGCTCCTCTATCCGAGATGATGGACAAAGGGACCCCATGCAATCTAACAATCTCCTTTATATAGAGTCGGGCATAACCCTCCGTGGTGTTAGTCATCTTAACTTCTAAAAGTGTGCAAACTTAGTAATCCGATCAACTATAACCCAAATCAAATTATGTTATTTGTGGGACCTTGGTAAACTGGTGACAAAGTCTATGTTAATCATCTCCCATTTCCATTCTGGAATCTGAAAGTTCTGGGCCCTTCCAAATGGCCTTTGGTGCTCAACCTTGACTTGTTGGTAATTCTGGAACTTGGAAACGAACTCAGCAGTACCTCTCTACATTCCACTCCACCAGTGGATTTCCCTCAAGTTATAGTACATCTTAGTCTACCATAGGTGGATGGAATATCTAGAATTGTAGGCCTCTGCCATGATTCTCTCTTTAGCAACATCAACATCGAAAACACATAATTTGCTGTGATACCTCAATACTCCATCTCCCCTTTTGGCAAAAGCCATTACCTTTTGCTTATGCACATCCTCCTTCAACTGCAATAAGACAGAATCTTGATCTTGTTTCTCCTTCACCTCCACTTCTAGAGATGATGCAGATTTATTGTGTACAAGAACTCCTCCTTCGCATGATTCATCTATTTGAACTCCCAATCGTGTCAGTCTATGGACTTCTTCTTTGGCTAATTATCTCTTCTCCTCTTCCAGATGGCCATTGCTTCCCACAGATAACCTGCTAAGAGCATCAACAACCACATTAGCTTTACCTGGGTGGTAGAAGATGCTCATGTCGTAGTCCTTAAGTAACTCAAGCCATCTACTCTGCCTCAAGTTAAGCTCCTTCTGGGTGAAGACATATTTCAGGATCTTATGGTCTGTGAATACATCAACATGTGCTTCATATAGGTAGTGGCATCATTATTTGAGAGCAAGCACCATCGCCGCCAACTCCAAGTCGTGAGTAGGCTAATTATTCTCATACACCTTCAGTTGTCTAGAAGAATATGCAACAATATTTCCCTTCTGCATCAACACACATCCTAACCCACAATCGAAGCATCGCAGTAGATAACAAATCTATCCATCCCATTAGGCAAGGTCAACACTGGTGCAATGGGTAACCTCGTCTTCAACTCTTGGAAACTCCTCTCACTCATCAAACCATTGAAACTTAACCTTCTTTTAAGTCAATTTGGTTAACGATGCAAATATGGAAGAAAACCCCTTAACAAACCTTCGGTAATAGCCAATCATCCCAAAAAGCTTCTTATATCGGTCGGTGAGGTTGGCCTGGGCCAACTCTTAAACGCCTCAATCTTTTGAGTATCCCTTCGAATTCCATCTCTAGAAATCTCATGACCTAAGAAAGCCACAGATTTGAGCCAAAATTCACACTTAGAAAACTTCACATATAGCTTACTGTTCTAAGCATCTGCAAGGCAATTCCGAGGTGATTGGTATGCTCCTCCTCATCTCTAGAATACACCAAAATATCATTAATAAACATAATCACAAACATGTCTAGATATTGTTTGAATACTCTGTACATTATGTCCATAAAAGTTACGGGTACATTTGTCAACCCAAATGACATCACCCATAACTCAAACTAGTCGTATCTAGTTTGAAAAGACATCTTTAGAATGTCACATTCACTCACTTTCAACTGATGATAGCATGATCTGAGGTACATCATACAGAAAATAGTCGCACCCTGAAGTTGGTCAAATAAATCATCAATCCTTGGAAGGGGGTATTTATTGTTTATGGTCACCTTATTCAACTGACGATAGTCAATACACATCCTTAGAGAACCATCCTTCTTTCGCACGAACAAGATTGGAGCACCCCATAGAGATACACTCGGCCTTATAAATCCTTTCTCTAACAAATCCCTCAACTCTTTCAACTACACGGGAGCCATTCTATATGGTAGAATAGAAATAGGTTGGGTTTCATGAAGAACATCAATTCCGAAGTTGATCTCCCTATCAGGAGGCACTCCGTGCAGATCCTCAGGAAACTCACTAATAATCAGAACATACTCAAGAGAAGGGGACTCAACATCATCAAACTTAACTTACACGAGGTGATAGATACAACCTTTAGAAATCAGTCGTCGGGCCTTAAGGTAAGAAATAAACTTACCCTTAGGCACAATAGATTCTGCCTTTCACTCAATAATAGGCTCATTTGGAAACTAAATTTGATAGTCCAAGTTCGACAATCAACAGAGGCATAGCAGGCGTGAAGCCAGTCCATACCAAGGATCACATCAAATTCAACCATCTCCAACTCAATCAAATCAACAAGAATATCCCTATGATAGATGGACACCACAAAATCTCTATATATCCTCTCAGCTCGAGTGAACTCACCAGCAGGAGTAGAAATAGAAAATGTCTCAAGAAAATACTCAGGAAGAATCTCTAATCTACTCGCCACATATGTATTACAAAAGAACAAGTTGCACCCCGATCATCTAAAGTATAGCAAGGAAAGGTAAAGACTTGAAGCATACCCATCACAATATCTGGTACAACCTCTTGGTCTTGTCGATTCCCAATTGCAGAAGATAGTTTGTTCCATTGCCTGCCCCTGGTGCAACATTTCTCTGATTACCCCTCGTAGACAGTGCTATGGTGCAAGTCTGGGCCTTATTTCTCCATATCGGACAATTTCTCTGAAAATGGCTGGCCACACTTGTAGAACCATTCCCTCCATCTTTACACTCTTCCAGATGTATCCTGCCATACCTCTCACAAGGTGGCTTCGCTCTAGAGCCAAGGGTCACTCTTACTTGAGATTGTGCACCCTGTGTCCTAAAGTTTGGCTGACCTTGGGACCTCTGATCATATATCTAGTTCGGGGCTGGTGCACTAATTGAAGATGGTGCATAGCTAGAGGACCTCTTTTAGAAATAGGACTTATCTCTCTTACCCTGCTTAGTCTGGGTAGGCTCGGGCCCTACTGATCTAGCCTTCTTACTCAAATGCTCTTCTCTGTTTTTCTTTTTCTCTTCCTCAGTTTATTTGGCATAGACCATCATTCTGGAGATATCCATGCCTGAAATGAATAATGCCTCTTTGTATTCTTTCTTCACAGCTTATCCAACCAAGATACAAATTTCCCCATCTTCGCACTCATATCAAAGATCATCTCTGGGGATTCCTGGATAGCTGGATGAACTTTAGGCTATACTATTTAACATTCATCCCCTCTTATTTTAGATTAACAAACTCCTCGACCTTTGCCTCTCTCAACTCCTGAGGGAAGAAGTGATTGAGGAATGTACTCTCAAACTCATCCCAGATTGCGAGCTCGGCAACCTCACCTCTACTCTCTTCCCACTTATTGTACCACATATTAGCCACATCCTCAAGATGATAGGCAGCTAGCTCAACTCTCTCGATCTTAGTCTCATGCATGGTTTTTAGTACCTTCAACATCCTATCAATGTAGTTCTGAGGGTCTTCCTGAACCTTGGACCTAGTGTAGACCCAATGTAGAAAGGTAGGTTCATCCTCATAAAGTCTCTAAATCTGGAGGCAAGTGTCGGCTCATGAGGGCTAGAACTAGGAGTCTATGAACCCTAGTTCCCACTCTGGGTAGATTCCAACTGTGTGATCATGGCAATAGCTCCTCTAAAGTCAGCCTCAATCATAGGAGCAAGTAGAGCAGTAGGTGTCACATGAACACTAGCAGTTTTGGCTGGTTGACCTTGGCCCCTTGTTTGTATTTGAGGAGACACCTCTGAAGCAGGGTTCTCAATAGTCTTAGTTGAAGCATTCCTCAAGATTATAGTGCATCTAGGAGGCATGATTTGCGATCGCACAATGCACGAGTTACAGAAGAATTTTATAGAGTTTTAAACTCTATCGCACGAATATAGAATACCAAAGAAATGTAACCATTCCTAATGTCCTATATCGTCTCGCTTATAAAGTGTGGTGCACAACACATACATAGACAAGACCCTACTATACACGGCTTCATAGACACCCTAGGACACTTGAACTTTGTGCTCTTATACCAAGTTAGTCACGCCCTATGAGGGTACCCTTGTCATGTCCGCCACTCATAGACTATTGCTATCCTCCGAGGGAACCACTTGGCTCATCATCATATCATACTCAACAGCAGCAGAAGAACTCAATCAAGGCATTATATGCAAGGACAAATCATATAATATATAAATAACTTTATCGTATTATACTTGTAAAATAGAAGAGGTTTGAATACATCATTACCCGATACTCCTCTACTCATGATCTATGAAGCCTCTACCCAACAAGTCTAGATGGTGTCATGACAGACCATGAACACCCCAATTAAAGAAATAAAAGGTATGAAACCAACTCATAAAATAAAATAGCGCCTCCGGATGGCAAAAAGGACTCACCAACTCTAGAAGTGTACTGATTTGGACCTCAACGATGTGCGGACTGAAGTCCTCTATTACTTGTATCTTTCTCATGAAATAATGTAGGCCCAAATAGACATCAGTACATGGAATACACTGGTATGTAAAAAAGCTCAAGAAAAGTAAAACTCTACTCATCTCGACTCATCAACTCATGCTCGACTCAATATGAAAGTTTGAAGTAAATCATGCTTTTAAAGTATACTTAGCAAAGTAGACTCAGTGATAATAAACTCATTTTGAAAATGTACAATGAATTTGATGTCATTGCCATGCCTACCCTTAATTTCCATGGAAAAGGGTGATCAATTCTCTCTTGGATCTATAATAAATGTCCACTTGCTGGACTAGAGTAGCCAGAATGAACTGTAATGACTATCCTATGCTAGCAACGTTGTTCTATTGGTTAAAGTAGATATATATATTCGCTCCCCACTCGATGATCGATACTCTCCCTAGACTAAAACATGCTCAACTCACCAATCATCTCAATCTTCAATTTTCATTCAATCAACTCAAAACTAAGTGCTCAATCAATCAACTCAAATCTCAATTCTCAACTCAACTCCGTTTCTCATTAGCTCAATCGATCAATGCAAGAAAATCAAACTTGGCTCTAACTCTAATGGTCATTTAGATTCACTCAATTTACTCGTTATGTAATGCAAGCAAGATATTTATGTGTAGCAATATATGGGTGATTCAATCCAATATGCCTCTCATGCCCAATGACACTCAAAGTACTCAACTCATATACTCAACCTCAACTCATTAACATTATGAAATTCCTAAAATCATGAAGTTTAGGGTTCATGCTATCAAATTGGAATACATGTATAAATCTCATATCAATGCTCATGTGATATAGCAGTTATCTCATGTAGTAAAATAGGACGTTATGCATGAATACAAAGATGTGGTATTAGGGTAGTAGAATTTCTCAAATATCAACTCTTTTCCAAATCTCCAAAATGTCCAAGGGACATGTGAAGAAAGGAATTTCATATTTTGGTAAGTGTTACATACCTGGGAATAGAAAAATAATCAAACCTCGGTTGATCCTTTCTCTTGGATTGAAACCTTAGCTCTTCTTTCTCCTTCAATGCTCTAATGAATTTCCCCCAAGGTGAAGAATGAAGAATGCATACCCTAGGCATTGTTTTGAGACCTTATAAAAGTCTAAAAATATCCAAGCATATAATTAAAAGGAACAAGAATGGACAAAAATACTCCTCACTAAAACTGTCGACAGGGTCTATGAGACCCCATCTAGTCATCTACGAGTCATAGACTTCCTCTCATAGACTAGAAGTCCAAAAATCTGAGTTGCTGGAAATTGGCACGAAACCTCAATCTATGAGTCATAAACTATTATATGAGTCATAGATGTTCTTTTATATACAGGGAATGGATTTGGACTTCACTGGAATTTGTCATGAAACCCCTCTCTACGAGTCATAAAAGGTTCTACGAGTTGTAAAATCCTCTCACAAACTGAATGGTCTTGAAACTCAGTGTTACTGAAATTCCCTACAAGATCCTCTTTTTACGACACATAAACCTCTATACAAGTCGTAATGACTCCTGTAAACCTGCTTCTATAGCTTCTTCTCAAATTTTTCTCAGCATCTCCTGCACATCTACATCCATATCAGGTAGGAAAGAATTAGGGGGTGTTGCACCTGGTCCCTTGATACATAATCAACTATAACGTGGAACTGGATTGAAAAAATTGGATATTAAAAGCATAAGATTTTACGTGTAAAAACTTCTTGTTCAAGGGAGAAACAACCACGACCTATCCCGTAGGATTTTCAAAAACACATCAATCCACTAAATCCAAAAGCAACATAGTCAAATACAACCAACTATTATTTGCACTACCCTTCTTCATTTTCCCCTTGCAATAACACTATTACAAGACTTAGGGCTCTAACAAAACATCGACAACCTATACTACAATCAAGCTAGATTAAATATAGACTTCTACCCAAGGATTCTATGGTCAGAGAAAACTCAGAGTCCTACAAAAATAGCTAAAATGCTCATTGATCAGTTTTCCTTTATAGATTAGGAAATTGATATTACAAGATTACTAGTATAGAATACAACAAGTGACTTAAAGGAACACTATAGACTCTACCCATCAGGTCCCTTAAGTGCTGATGTCATACTTTCACACTGAGAGAGAGGATTTTTGATCTTAAAAGCCAAGAATTTTAGTTATCCAAAAAGTCACATTTTTGCCTCTTACAAAGTTCCTTTTATATGCGCATGAGGGAACCTCTAAAAATCCATTAATCCTTTAGTATGATAAAGAACAACTTTTCACCAACCATGCAACTTTTCCAGTCGTAGTCCAATCAATCACTTTTATCTTTTTTAACCTGATGTTGACCTAGTCACAGTTAGTACCATAAGTTTGTTGATCACCAAAAGAGTTACAGAACAACACTATCCCATATAACAAAGTCAGTCTATCATCACTACCCCCTTATCACATAAAACTCTATAAGAAACACTTTATCCACCGTCCATGCTGCACTAATATAATAGGTGATATCATTATAGATGTGCCCACTTCTCTAGAATACAAACCCAAGATATTTGAAACTATCTCTCGTGAGAATAACTTGTGTGCCATTTCCACTCTTGCCTTATGTATTGCATCACTAAATTTGTATTCCAAATATTTTATTTTAATACTGCTAAATCAAAATTCTTTAGATTCCAAAATTTGTTTCCAAATCTCCAATCTAGCATTGGTTCCACTTAGTGAAGGCAAATATGCTGGTTCGGTCAAATTTGAGTACGTTGAAATTGGGTCAATATAAAATGATTAATAATTCAACCCACCCATATTTATATGGGTAAATATGAGTTGAGTAACAAATAAGTTGAGTAAAATCTTAGTTTACCCTTATTTTCATGAGCAAATATTACTCTACTTTAAAATTCAATATGGATAAAATATTTTAGTCTATCTTTGGATGGAAATTGTTGAAAATATTTTTATTTAATTTTATTGTATCATGAAACTAAACAACCAATGCGAATTCGACTTCTAAATTCTGATTTTATCCCAAATTAGTCCTAGAACCTTAGTTTTGAATCGGGACCCGACATAGTTATAATCCGATCCTAAGATTCGAATTGAGAGGGGATCAAGGATAGGGTTGGGATAAAAATTATTTTTTTATAATTTGATTTTAAAAAAACATAAATTTTTAAACTATTATTTTTGGAATCGAGGAGGGGGGCGCTAGTAGGGGAGCGAATAAGTGTGGCGTGAGGGGGTATGGTGAGGTTAAAAGATTTGAAAATTTAAAAAACTCAATTTTTTTAAAATAAATTTTAAATTTCTTTTTATTTT